>JBCEWC010001919.1:0-37438 GCA_038996855.1 Solanum aculeatissimum | reverse complement strand
CATGCCCGCATACTTATTACTTTATTGTGCTAACCCATACTCTTGTCTACATGTTCTAACCATGTAGGAACCAGAGACAACTTCTATATTCCACCGGACGACGAGTGATCATCTTGAAGCCTATTGCTTGTAGTGAGCCCTTTGTTTCAAGGGTAATAACTATTTTCTATCTAGCTAGTATTGCTTTTACATTTCTTTGCTTATGTATTGAGGGTGAGCCTCAAACTATGTCGAGGCCCCGCTTATCTTATGTAGAGGCTTGTTGGATAAACTAAACTCTTGTACGTTGGATTGTAATTGTTGAATATTATGATTATTGAAATGGTATGCTTTATGAGCCTTGATTATGGATATGATACTGATTATGCTTATGACTTGATGTTGGGATGGTGTGTTGATTATGTACTTATGTGGAAAGTCCCATAACCCCCGTGTGCCCCCATAGCTTGAGTCCTACTTACCCGCCCCTTAGAGATAACTGTTATGTGCTATGTGAATCCATGTTTATCCTATTCCCGGCAACATCCCCATAGCTTGAGTCAAAAGCCTCGTTTCTCTTAGAGCTTATGTGTTATATGTTTACTTCCGTGCTTCTGAACCGATGATGTGTGTGATGATTCTATGATGGCTTGATCGAGGACTTTCGGTTTCTCTTTCTCCATGTCACATCTAGGCCCCTTTCCGGGTCGTGACATACATCATCTCTCCTTTGGGAACATTTGTCCTCGAATGAGCTAGACCACGACTTAAGGAAGTCAATCAAACAAGAAACATTTTCTTCATAACTTATAATGGATCATGCATCATTTTAAAAGACATTTAAAACTCATGTCAAAATATCATTTGAATTATTTTCGTGCTCATGTATGCATGCAATGTCATGAAACTCTAGAATTTAAAGAATTAGGGCCATTAGAAAGGATAGAACCTAGTACCTTAGGCTTGAGTAGATTGGAAAAGATAGGGGTATCGCTCCATCATGTCCAACTCTGTTTCCCATGTAGCACTCTCCACATATTGGTTCCTCCAAAGCACCTTAACTGAAGCCACCTCGTTGTTGCGAAGCCGCTTCACTTGCGTATCCAAAATTTTGACCGGTACCTGTTCATAAGTCAAATTCTCCTCAACCGTCACACCCTCCAAAGGTGTGATTGCCGTAGGGTCACCAACCAATTTCCTCAACATCGAAACATGAAACACCGAATGAATAGAGCTCATCTCCAGAGGCAAATCCAACCTATAAGCCACACTGCCAACTCGCTTAAATACCTCATATGGTTTGACGTACTGAGGGCTCGCATGATGCCTTTCATAGGAGATACTTTCACATAAACCCAATCGCCTACACAAAATTCAATATCGCTCTTCCTAACATCCAAATAGAATTTTTGGCGACTTTGAGCCATCCTCAATCTCTCTCTAATCAACCTTACCTTTTCTATGGACGCGACCACCAAGTTCGGGCCTAATAATGCCGCCTTACCCATTTCAAACCTACCCACCGGGGATCTACATCTTCTACCATACAAAGCCTCAAACGGGGCCATATCAATGCCAGCATGGAAACTATTATTACAGGTAAACTCAATAAGTGGTAGATGATCATCCTAATTTCTTTGAACTCCAATACACAAGCCCTTAACATGTCCTCTAAGGATTGAATTGTCCTCTCGGTTTGTCCATCGATTTGGGGATGGAAGACGGTGTTCAATTTGATCTTAGTACCAAGTCCCTTTTGAAATGACCTCCAAAAATGAGAAGTGAATTGAGTACCATGATCCGATATAATTGACCTTGGTATACCATGCAACCTTACCAACTCCTGGATATACATTTTAGGATACTCTTCGGTACTATAAGTAGTCTTGACCGGTAAGAAATGAGCCGACTCAGTCATCCAATCCATAACAACCCATATCGAGTCAAATTGTTTACAAGTACGAGCAACCCAACTATGAAGTCCATATTCATATCCTCCCACTTTCAAGTAGGAATCTCAATATCTTGGGCTAGGCCATCGAGCCTTTGGTGTTCCACCTTCACTTGTTGACAATTAAGACATTCCGACACGAATTTGGCTATGTCTTTCTTCATTCCATGCCACCAATACAACTCCCTCAAATCCCGATGCATCTTAGTGGATCTCGGATGAATAGAATATTGGGAATTATGAGCTTCACTCATGATAATCTCTTTTAGGCCGTCAACATTCGAAATACTCAGTCAATTTTTGTACCGTAGCACACCATCTCCCTTTTGGGAGAAAACCTCAATCTTTTCTTCGGCAACCAATTTCTTTAACTCCACCAAGGAAGGATCTAAGTCTTGCTTTGCCTTAAAATCAATCACCCCCGAAGACTCGGATCTACCTTGAACAAAGATATAACTATTTTCTGAGTCGGCTAACCTAACAACCAATCTAGCCAAATGGTGCACATCCTTCACTAAGTCCTTCTTCCCCTCATCCACATGCGACACACTTCCCATAGATAGCCTACTAAGGGCATCCACCACAACTTCACCTTGCCGGGATGGTAAAGGACACTCATGTCATAATCCTTGAGAAGTTCCAACTATCTCCTTTGTCTCAAATTAAGATCACTTTAGGTGAACACATAATGCAAACTCTTGTGATCGGTGAAAATATCAACGTGAACCCCATATAGATAGTGCCTCCAAATCTTTAGAGCAAACACCACCGCCACCAATTCAAGATCATGGGTCGGATAATTTTTCTCATGTGCCTTCAATTGTCGAGATGCATAAGCTATTACTTTACCATGTTGCAAAAGCTCACAACCCAACCCAATTCGCGAAGCATCACAATACACCATAAACCCATCTAACCCATTGGGTAAGGTCAAAATAGGAGCCGATGTGAGTCGATCCTTCAAGGTCTTGAAGCTCTTCTCACATTCACTCGACCACAAAAATTTAGCCTTCATCTGAGTCAATTTGTTCAATGGGGACGCAATGGAAGAAAATTCTTCAACAAACCGTTGATAATAACCAGCCAATCCAAGGAAACTTTAAATATCCGATGGGGTCAACGGTCTAGGCCAATCTTTCACTGCTTCGGTTTTCTTAGGATCAACCTTATTGTCATCACCGGACACCACATGACCAAGAAATACAACTTCTCCCAACCAAAATTCACACTTGCTAAACTTGGTAAACAATTGCTTCTCCCTCAAAGTTTGAAGCACCAACCTCAAGTAACCCATATGCTCTCGCACACTCTGGGAGTAAATTAGGATGTCATCGATGAAGACCACTACAAAATTGTCAAGAAACGGTTTGAAAACCCGATTCATGAGATCCATAAACACCGCCGGAGCATTGATCAAACCAAATGACATCACCACAAACTCAAAGTGCCCTTAACGAGTTCAAAAAACCATCTTCGGGATATCACATTCCCTTACCTTCAACTGATGGTAGCCCAATCAAAGATCTATCTTAGAGAAATGAGTAGCTCCTTGAAATTGATCAAACAAATCATCAATTCTGGGCAACGGGTACCTATTCTTAATGGTTACCTTATTTAATTGGCAATAATCAATACACATTCAGAGAGAACCATCCTTCTTCCTCACAAACAACACGGGAGCACCTCAAGGTAAAATACTTGATCTAATATAACCCTTCTCCAACAAATCCATTAACTGATCCTTCAACTCTTTTAACTCAGCTGGAGCCATACGATAAGGAGGAATGCAAATACATTGAGTATCTAGAAGGAGGTCTATGCCAAAATCTATCTCTCTATCCGGGGGAATACCAGGTAAGTCTTTTAGAAACACATCGAGAAACTCATTAACCACCAGAACCGATTCTAGAGTAGGTGAATCAACCTCCACATGTCTAACCCGCAAAATATGGTAGATACACCCTTACAAATCATTATCCAGGCTTTGAGGTAAGAAATAAACCAACCCCTAACCACAGAATCGCTACCCTTCCATTCCAACACAGGTTCATTAGGAACTTGAAATTTGACTTGTCTAGTCCTACAATAAACCGAGGCATACGAGGAATGCAACCCATCCATCCCAAGAATAACATCAAACTCATACATCTCAAGCTCTACAAGGTCACTCGAGAACACTTTATGCAAAATAGAAATAGGACAACCCTGATATACTTTCCGGACAATAATAGATTCACCCATGGGAGTGTACACCGAATAAGGTTCCCTTAGAGTTTCAGGAATCAAACTAAACTTAACAGCCAACAGAGGAGTCACAACAGATAAATTTACACCGGGATCAAGTAAAGCATAAGCATCAAAATAAAAAATTCTTAACATACTAGTTATGACGTCTGGAGCTTCCTCTACCTCCTGTCGGGCATGAAGAGCATAGAACCTGTTATTCCTGGGAGCACCAACAATCTGAGCCTTTGGCTGCCCTTGACCACCGGGGGCCGCTTGATCTTTATTTGCACCCGTTGGATAGTAAAAAATCTTGTGGTCCAAACCCCCACACCCAAAGCAAGCACCTGAAGCTCTTCTACAATCACCCATATAGTTCATCCCACACTGGTCACAACGAGGAATTTGTGGACCACCCCCAATTTGTAACTTAGGAGGAGGCGCCCTTGGGTTAGCAAACCTCAAATTCGAACCTTGGCCTTGTTGGAATCGACCAAATCTACCACCACCCTTAGAGTTGGAGAACCCTCCATTATACCGGGCTCTCTTAGAGTTGTTCACCCTTCGCTCTTTGAGCTTCTCACCCTTAATCTGTTCAGCATAGGTCATGAGCCGGGAAATATCCATATCTCTAATGAGCATAGCGGTACAACATTCTTTCACCACCAAGTCAAAAATATCCAAAATAAACTTGTGCATTCTTGCACGGGGATCAACTACTAGCATAGGAGTATACTTTGAAAGCTTAGTGAATTTGAAGGAATAGTCCCTCACGGTCATGCTACCTTGTTGAAGATTAATGAACTCAGTCATCTTGGCTTCTCGAAGTTCAAGGGGGAAGAACCGGTCTAGGAAGGCCAACTTGAACTCCTCCCAACCAACCTTGACATCTACCATCCTTTCCACCAACCACTGGTTGTACCATACTTGAGCCACATCTTTCAACTGATATGCAACCAACTCAGCTTTTCCCTCAGAACTGACACCCATAATAGTCAACACCTTCGCGAGCTCATCAATGAACTCCTGGGCATCCTCATCAACCTTTAAACTAAAGAACTCTGGAGGATTCATCTCGGTAAGGTCCCTCACCCTAAAAGCTGGAGTGCCACCATTCGTGGGATTAGTTGGCCGGGCTTGGTTAGCCACCACTCTGGCCAACATAGACACCACATTCCAAAATTTAGCATGGTTCACTTGTTCCTCCATAGGTTCACGAGGGGCCTGTTCCTCATTGACCGGAACCTGTCTAGGGAGGGGAGCTCTTCTTGGAGGCATCTTCTGAAAGAGTGACAAGAATATCACATTACGAAAGTCTCATAAACAGTAGACAACACGATATATGGGGAAAATGAAGTGAGAAAATTCCTAAAACATCGTCATAGCCTCTCGTTCAAAGGTATGGTGCGCATCACACCCATGAACAAGACTCTAATTGACGCGGCATGTTGGACTCCGAGGATCATTTACAAACCTAGGGATCTGATACCATCTTTGTCACGATCCAAGAGTAGGGCCAAGATGTGACATGGCGAAGGAGAACCCAAAAGTTCTCAATCAAGCCATCATAGCATCATCACACACATCATCAGTTCAGAAGCACGTATAATAAATAATTAGCACGTAAGTCTAGGGGATTCCGGGGCTTTAGACTCAAACTATGGGGATGTTGCCGAGAACTAGATAAGCATGAATTACATAGCACATAGCAATTATATTTCTAGGGGGGGTAAGTATGGCTCAAGCTATGGAGGCAAGTAAGGTTAGGAACTTTCCACATAAGAACATTACCAATCCAAACATATCATAATAACATAAGCGGAAATGAAAGCATAACATAAGATATCATCGCTTAACATAGATAGCTAATTCATTACAAGTAACACATAACATAATGTATAATAGAGTTCAATATGTCTAACAATGCCTCTATATAAGATAAGATGGGACATCGACATATTCCGGGCTCACCCTCAAGTCATACAGTAAAGGAACATAAAGTAAAGGCAAGGTAGATGAAAGTGGGTGTTGCCCTTGAAGTATAGGGCTCACCACAAGTATTAACTTCAAGATATCTCATTTAGCCGTCCAATGGGGGATAAAGTCACCTCCGGTCTCTACATGGTTAGAGCATGTAGACAAAGAGTATGCGTTAGCACATAATAATGCACTAAGTATGCGGGCATGTGATGTGTATGAACATGAACCTACCACAAGTTAGATAAAAAAGGAACATATTTAGAAGGAGAAAATAGGAATGGATAGTATATCAATATGCCATGAAATCCATGATGCATGAAATGCCATAATGCTTATAGTAAAGAGGATGGGACCATAACCGATATCCAAACTCATGTGAGCTACAACATGAACTTGCCCGATGAGGCCTCCCATTGGATGAGGGAAGATTACTCGCAAAAGGTAACCTACACCACACCTTACGACCCGGTCATTTTAGTGTGATGGCCACCTTCCTTACTACCCAGTCATTTAAGAAGGATTTTCATATTATATCATAGCATACCTAACGGGACCACCCATTTTGGTTTCATAACCTATGTTGGCACATAGTTGAGGGAAAAGAGTGGGACCCTTGGGGATAGCCCGCTTACTATTCCAATCCCACTCGGTGCTAAGTCGGCATCCCACAAGAATATGTATACATATACATGCCTTTAAAATGAAATGGAAACACTTGACATCATACCTTGCATAATTAGGCTTAAACGACAAATCACTTGCTTCATATTCATGCATACGTGACTAAAAGTTAAACACATTTCCTAATCATACTTCATTAGGCTAAAAAGCCAAATACATTGTCATGTCAAACTTGATGCATAAGAGTAGATCCATACTTGTCAAATCATATTGGTGTAAACATCCATAGTTGCTCAAAGATCCACATCTTAGACATTATGTGATCACATTCTTGTCATAACCCATACTTGTTCAAAATTATAGTCATAAACATATTTGAGACTTAGCCCACATCATATCCTTCTTGAAATCCATGTTCATACATGCAAATGCCATGATTGATGATGAGATATGCATGGGTAACTAGAATTCATAATTTAAATCCACCTTAAGGAGAATCCATAATAAATACAAGGTTAAATCAACAATTAAATCTCAATTTAGCACTACCCATGAAAGGATTAAAAAGTAAGGGGACATGCATACTTGTACCTTTTTTTAAATCAAAGGAATTTATCAATTAAGGGCTTAATTCATCTTGAAATCATTAAATAAAAATAACCCACACTTCAACTTCACTAAATTATTCTTAATTTTAAAGACCCATTTCAAGGAGAATCATAATTCATCAAAATTTGAGAAAAGAATTTTGGGTCTTCATGGTGGAAAGAGAAACCATGAATCAAACTCACATACCTTGAATTTAATAAGAATATTGAGAAGATTCTGATGAACACTTGAGTTTTCCCCAATTTCAAGCTTGGTCTCCAATGAAAGATGAGAGAAAATTGAGAGAATTTGGGAGAGAAATTAAGAGCTTTAATGAAATAAAATGAATTAGGGTTCAATTTAGGGGTTTTATGAGAGTTTAGAAAGGCTGAAATGACCCTAGGAATAATTAAAATTACCATCTAACCATTAATAAAATGAAGTAGATAACTGAAACAATCACTAACGGAAGCACCCACATGGTCTGTGTAGTGGCTCACGGACCATGAGCCCTACCGTGTGGCTTGACTTGGTTCACTCCTTGGCTTGAAATCTTGGAAGACTTTCTGGATCACTCCACGACAGGACTCACGGTCCATGAAGCTGCACACGGACCATACACTAGTCCGTTGAGCCTCACTTAGTTTGAAGTCCTAGCCCTGGGGTCTAGGCAGTCTCTGGACCAATCTACAAAGTCCCTCATGGACCGTGCGGCATCACACGAACCATGAAGTGGTCTGTGGAGCCTCACTTGGTTCTGAGCCTTGGCCCCTTACCTAGCCCTCTTTCTGGATCAACCCACGGATGGGCTCATGGGTCGTGAGCCCCCACACAGTCTGTGGTCCCTCCGTGTGGCCCTGTCTTAGTCAACCTTTGGCCCTATCTTTTCAGAATGCTTTCGGGCATAGATAATCCCACCATAATGGCCATAACTTCCACATATGAACTCCGATTTGAGTGAAACCAATTGCATTGTGAAGATAACTCAAATAGATTTATTTTGATGTGTCGTGGCACGCACAGTTCATCTCGTACCAAGAGATATGTCCATCCAAAGTTAATCCTTCCACAAGGTTCCATACAAAACTCTCCCACACGATTCCTTTGAATACGACCACCTAAAATAGAATCCATGATCATCACTAATCAACCATAACAAGTTCAAAATGGACCTTGACCCACCAATACAAAGTTCAAAATTTTTTGGGTCGTTACAATTGCCTTATCTGAGCTATAAGGAATATAAAAGACAGAAAAGCATCAATGGGGACGAAATGGAGGAAAACCTTCCACAAACCTTCTATAGTACCCGACTAGGCCTAAGAAATTCCTAATGTCTATAGGGGTCAATGGACTTAGTCCTTTTTTCACCACTTTCATCTTTTTAGGGTCAACCTTGATGTCATCACTCATTACCACATGCCTAAGGAAGGCAACCTCACTTAATCAAAATTCACACTTATCAAATTTTGCAAAAAGTCTTTGCTCTCTCAAAGTTTGTAACACCACTCTCAAGTGCTCCATGTGTTCTTCCTCACTCCGGGAGTAAATTAGGATATCAACAATGAACACCACTACAAACATATTGAGGTAGGGCTTGAACACCCTATTCATAAGGTCCATGAAGATATTTGGTGCATCAGTGAGACCAAAAAACATCACCACAAATTCAAAATAACCACACCTAGTCTGAAAAGTTATTATAGGAATATCACTCTCTCTCACCCGTAGTTGGTGATACTTGGACCTCAAATCAATCTTGGAGAAATACTTAGTCTCTTTTAATTGGTCAAACAAGTCATGTATTCTTAGGAGTGGATATTTATTCTCAATAGTGACCTGTTGAGTTATCGGTATTATATGAAGAGTGACCCATCCTTCTTTCTTATAAACAAAACCAGAGCACCCCATGGAGACTTACTAGGCCTAATAAAACCCTTTTACAAAAAAATCCTTCAATTGTTCCTTCAATTACTTTAACTTTGTGGGAGCCATTCTATAAGGAGGAATAGGATAGGTTGAGTGTCGGGTAAGAGGTCTATGCCAAAATCTATTTCTCTTTTGGGAGGAACACCCAGTAATTAATCTAAAAAGACATCGGGGAACTCATTGACAATGGGAACATACTTAAAAGAAGGGGCTTTGGAAGTGACATCTTTAACCCTCACTAGATCATATATATATATATATATATCCCTTTGAGATCAATTTTCAAGATTTTAGAAATGAAACCAACTGACCTTTACATAGAAATTCCTATCCTCCCGCTCAAGAATGGACTCATTTGGGAATTGGAACTTGACTCTACAAGTCTGACAATTTATGAAGGCATAAGAAACATGCAACTAATCCATCCCAAGTATAACATCAAAGTCAACCATAGAGATTTCTACTAAGCCACAAGGGATAACTTTATGCAAGAAGGAAATGGGAAAATTTCTATAAACCCTTCGTGCAATAACAGACTCTCTTATGGGGGCACACACTTCCTAAGGCTCATTAAGGATTTTGGGGCATACATGGTATCTATTTGCAAGGAAAGGAGTTATAAATGAAAAATTTTCCCTCGGATCTAACAATGCATATGCATCAAAACTATAAACATTCAACATATTGGTAACGCATCCAGGACCTCTTTAACTTTTTCTCAGCCATTAAAAGCATAGAATCGATTAGTCCTTGGAGCACCTTGACCTTGCCCAAATTGGCCTTGGGTCCCAACACCTCCACTCCTACAATCCTTTGTATGGTGCCCGTTCTTTCCACACTTGAAGCATGCATTTGTACCGGCCAAGCACTCCCTTTTGTGGGTCCTCCCACACTTAGGGAAATTAGAAGTTTTCGACCTTTAGAGCTATCCCTTTTTCTTGATGAATAGAGAGGGAGGAGTGTTGGTAGACCCTTGGCTACCTTTATTTTGGACACCTTGAAACTTGTTGTAGCCTCCACTCTTTTGGTGAGTATATCCCCCACCATCAACTCGAGTCCTCTTGGACTCTTTATCTCTCTCTAAACTTCTCCTCCTCAATTTGTTAGTCATATGTCATCAATCGGGAGATGTTGATCTCCTTGTCAGGTAGGGCGGTCTTTGTAATGATCCGTTAGGTCATTTTGAGAATGAGTCCACACGTTGTCATAAAAGACCCTTTTCATAAATTAAATTAAAAATTTTGAACTATTCGGCAACTACGATTGTTTAGTTAATGGGTAATTTTAGATAATTAATTTAAGTGGTGGACTAAATTATTTAATATCTTGTATCACTTGGCCCATAATTATTAAAATAGAATTAGTAAAATTTATTAATTTTAGTACTTAATTATTATTAGTTTTTTTAAAAAAGGGAAGAAGAAGAAACAAAAAAAAGAAAAAGAAATAAATAAATTTAAAAAAAGGAAAGCTTTTAAGATTAAAGAAACAAAAAAAAAAAGAAATATTTATAAAGGTTTGCTGAACGCATCCCTATGAAAAAAAGAGAGAAGTCAACAAACAGAAAGCAAAGAACGACGGACGATGATGCAGCAGAGGGAAAAACGTGGGAGAGGAAAAAAAGGGAAAAAGAAAGTGAAAAATTATGATTTTTGTCCTAAATCATCAGGTAATTTTCGTCCTGTATATTAAGTTTTTACATGATTATGAATAAAATTTTAGAGTAGAACAGTGTACAATTTATATTAAATTAAGAAAATATAGCTCTAGGGTTCTTATAATAAAACCTTGATTTGGGGGTCGAATAACGATCCATTTTAGCTAAAATTTGACGGACAAATTTATATCCATAATTAAAAAAAAATTCCTATTCGAATTCAAGGGCTCGGGGTGACTTTTTGAGCCAAAAAAATATAGTAATGTGGGTGTCATTGGATTCTTATTCTTATGTAGATTATGTATTTGAAATTTTTTTTGATCATTCAAAAGCGTTATAAAAGGCTCAAGTTTTACAAGTGACTATTTGATTAATTGAGGCAAGTAAACTTTCAAAACTTCATAATTCTCGTAGAATTTTAAATTATCATTTCTTCTATGTGTGATGCATGAAATATTTATAATATTATAAAAAAAAAGTTGATTAAATGTAAATGTGAGTTGGTGTGGTGTTGTAACACTTGAATTGAAAATGTGGTTAGGTGATAAGAATGCTATATTGAGATATATTGTTGTGGTGGGTAATTACGAGTGGATTTGTTTATGAACTTTATCACATGTTCATACATTCTATGTCACACATACTTGCATTGATTCTAGTTATTGATTTGAGTGAAAAGTGATATTATGATGCCGAGGTTATTGCCAGCAAGATTGTGATACGGAGGTCATTGCCGCCGAGATTGTGATGCCGAGGTCATTGCCGATGATATTGTGATATTGAGATCTTTGCTAGTGATATTGTGATGCTGAGGTCATTGCCGATAATTATTGCTTAAGCATTGCATATCATCCTTGTATATTCTTGTTTGGCATAATATTACTCCCATGATTGACTATGTTATCACTTGTGAGTTGTGGCTCATGGTTTGAATTGTGATATTGTGAAAACTATCTTTTTGTGTATTATGTGTTGTTGGACTGGGATGATTTTCTGTACAGGTTATAGTTTTTGAGGTTGATTGGGATGAAAGGGGTTTGTGTATTCTATTGGACTTGCTTCGTTTTATTAGTTGACTTATTGGGTACCGTGTGGTTGGTACTCACCTCTTGCTTCTATATTTTTGTAGGTTATGCGATCGGATCTTTGTGATACTCTCTCTTCTCTTTTTATCCAAGGTTTTCGGTGAAGATGAGTGAGGTAGCTATTTGTCATCTTAGCGAGCCTCATCCTCCTATTTATGATCTTGTTCTATTTTAGAGACAACATCATTTGAGACTTGTATTTTTCTTTCAAATCTATTGTAAAACATTAGAGACATGTGCACGTGAAAACCAGGTTTTGGAGTTTTTTAATTAAGTTGAGTTATTATCCGCAGTTAAACCTTTATTTTTATTTATTTCTTCAGCACTTTATCATTGTAATTAGATTTTTGGCTGACATATCTTGGTGGGATAAGACGACTGCCATCACACCCATTTTTGGGTCATGACAGATGGTATCAAAGCCCTAGGTTCATAGGTCTCACATGTGTACAAGCCGAGTCTAGTAGAGTCTCGAGGATCGGTATGGAGACGTCTATACTTATCTTCGAGAGGCTATAAAGACTATTAGAAAACTTCCCTTTGTTTATTCTTTCTCTATCATGTGTCTTTGATCTGATGTGATATTTATTGCCTTGTTTCATCCCCTTTCATTTATAGAGATAATTCGTGCCTTATTCTTTATGTGAGTAATTAATGAGTTGTATATGGCTTGAATATTAGATCTGGTACTAAAGTGTAAGTGGTATAGTTATAAAAAGATGCATTGTTAGATTTAAAATGTTCAATGATTAGAAGAGGTTGAGTAAGGTGATGACTTGATGATGCACTTTGAGGATATTAGAGTGATGAGATTAGACAAAGACTTGAGGGATTTCATGAATATACTATCCTTTTTAGATTAGTATCCAACACAAATAGTATTGATGTGGTATATACGATATCGAAAATGGTTTGACAACTAAAGATAAAATATTAAAGGGATATCTAGATAATGAATTTTGTAAATCTCCAAACTACTATTACTAAAGTTGTCATAATATTAAAGGGATATCTACATTAGCAATGCTTACTTTGTTAGAGTTATGGAGTATGTTACTTTTGCTAGCGACTGGATTTATGAAAAAATGTGTATTAATTAGGCTAGAGTCATTATGGATTGGATAATATTTGTAACTATTTGATGGATAAAAGTATGCAGGCTAGTTTGTACTACTTTCTTGATAGGTATGATGAGCTCTAGTGGTGGATCTAATATACTTTCACAATATAGTATTAGTGCTATATGAAAATAGATATGTCTAAGTGCGAATACTAACTACTTAAGGGGTTATTAGTGTATCACAGGTTCATTTAATAAGATTTAATATTGCATTTATATTTGAGAAATCAACTAGTTTGTTACTCTAGATGCTTGGGTTAAGCATTATTTATAAGAAAGATTTTAGTGGTTGATCTTTGGTACAATTAATACATTTACATTGTGAGGTGTATTCGAGGGATTCTGAATGAGGACTATTAATCTATAATAAGATCCAAGAGAGCGGTTCAATATAATATCAAAATGTAAAGTGGATAATATCAAAATAATAAGCTTTGAGTAAGGAAAGTCCCAACGAGTATACTTGTGCAAGCCAAATGAGAATTGTAGTAAGAAAACGTATCAAAAATTGAGTTAGTCCTTTAGATTTGACCAATATAATAGGTTTAGGTGTCATATCGATGATGAGGTTAACCTTGATATAATAACAACAACTATAGAGCATAATGGTAATAAGAGTTCGTGATGAATTATGATCAACATGCAATCATATGATAAGGATTTTTTATTGAATGAATTTAGTATGGTAAACACAATTTTAGGTATCAAAAGTTATGTTTGCTACTATTTAACGAGTAACGTAATCATAAAACAATATGTAGAATATGTTGAGATACCACTTCAATAGAATTGAAAGGAGCTAGAGTTATAAATGAATAAATTAGTGAGATTTAGGGACTTTCACTCTGATGATAAAAGTAAAAAATGTATCTTTCGTGGGAGTACAAAGTTAAATTTAAGTTCATGTGGTTTTATTTATTTTGCTTTAGTTGTGATGATAGTATTACGTATCATTGATCTGGGTTAGAAAATTATTGGGTAATATTTGAGAAAAAAGTCTATATGTGCATCTTGAATATGGTGATAAGTTATTTTTGTGATTTTGAGGATTGCTAATTAGTACATTGAAATTTTTTTATATAGGGGATATGGTAAGGTCGATAAAGAGACGACAAGATACATGAATTCATAAAAATCTCAAGTTATGAGCTAATGCCGATAGATAAAGGAGTTGGATTACAAGTTAAGATAAAGATTAAGTTTTCATTGTTAATCTATATTTTTTGTAGTATATTTGTTGAGATATAAATTGGTAAAATAAGAAATAATGGATAACAATGAGTATCCAACATTTGGAAGAACTGTGGTTTGGGCCATAAATGTTATTTTTTTTATTGTTGAAGGACCTAAAGAAGTGTTCCACTTAAAGTTTTGGCTTAGAGCATGAGGTAAAGTATCATGTGTTATTGATCAGAGAATAAAGTTGATACGTGAGCAAGTGAAGCAACACGAGTCTAATATGTTGAAGTGTTAGCAAAGGAACAAGAGTTTGATATATTGATGAGTTCAGGGTATCTAAAATTTGTGTCATAGGAAGAATCTAAGAAAGGTGAAGGAATAAAACCTCCCGTATTGACCCTTGGTTCAAAATTGAAGATTTTACTAATTTTCTCCTTTGAGCTTAGATATGACCATGAAAGGTGTACTTGTTCAACACAAATTTACTAGAATTTTATTAGTGACTTTTATAAAGACAAAATTTTGATTTGAGTGACAAACAGTGATGTTTGAAATATGCTACATTTTTATATTGGTCTAGATTGTTTAATTATGATAGGTGACTTATGGGGGCACTGCGATATAGACCTCTAGCTTTACATGATTATTGAAGATTTTGAGGGGGTTGAAATTACTCTGTTAATGGGAATACATAGATTATTGTGATGTGTTACATAGAAACTTGATGATGACTAGAGGCTATGTGCAGATGGTATGCGAAATTATTAAGGTGACCAAGAATCTCTCTAAATTTTGGCATGAGGTATATGATAATTTGAATGATAGTTAAAATTTGGTATGTGAAGAATTGTATGAAATTGACTTTAGGTATAATTAAATAACTTTACCTCAATGAGAAAAGTACTATCAAATTTGAAATTAATTCTATAAACTTTGTGTGTAATTTATATCTATAAAAAAATGTTTGAATGAAAAGAGAGGAAGTCATAGTTAAAATATTTGAAGGTGATAATGTGTTGCCAAAAAGACTTTGATACTAATAACAATTTGGGAGAATGGTAAATGACCAGTATGACTATGATATTCTGTTAGTATTAAGAGTGTTGTCTTTGATGTAGTACTGTGAGGAGTGTATAGAGTTTGATAATTAAGTATGTGTACGATTGTATTGGGGAATGGATAGGTAGATTGTTAGTAGCTAAAAAAATATAATTCAAAGAAAGATGGAGTTAGATGAATGAAAATGTTTGATAGGAGCACTATGAAAGGAGTATTTTGTATCATTCGACCTTGATTTTGTGCATTTTTATCTGACTACCTACTTTATTATGGACATGTTTCAGAGTATTACTCCCTACCTATTTCCACTTGTGTCTTCACTTTTGTAGACAAATCCTTAGTGGTTGATCAGGTGAACCGATTCTGTAATTTTCTCTTGGTAAGAGAGGATATTCGTGCAGACTCGATAATTTCAATTATGAAAGATTTAGTATGATTTGGAATAGTTGGGGGTATACAAGTGGGTCTACACGCACAACTTTGCTTATGTGAATTTATAGAAGAGCTACCACGAATACTTATAGTCGTCCAACAGTCTTAAGATTTATCTCATCATTGAGGTCATGTTTTGGCTATGTAGGATTGAATGTGGGCCTATTGGGTCTATCTATATCGCTCTTAAGGGTTATTTATAGTCACAACTATTGATCTAGTATTTTTGATAGTGTTGTTAGAGCATCTGTATATTTTGGTGTATCATTCGTTAAGTAATTACTTAATCATTTTCTTTGTTGGGTAAAAAAAAATCTGATTCTCTATGATGAGTATCAAATGTCTAGAGATCACATTTAATAATAAGCTCATGGAAAGATTTGATTGTGAAAATGAAATCTTAACAAACTTTATGATAGTTTGTGCATTAGGAACATGGGATGATTGATTTAGGTTTGCTTTTGATTATGGTCAGTATTAATTTAGAATTTTATCGCGGTTATGTAAGAAAAGATTCATCCTAATTGTTGGATTATGGTCTAGTAGATTGTTGTTTAGATCGGGTCCATGATTTAGTTTGTGGCTTGAATATCACTCCTGAATTATAGATTTTCCAAAGTATGATTCGAAAGTTCAGTTCTTAAGAGTTGATTTTGATGGAATGATCTTAAAGAAGAGCTTATCTTCCTTCTCCTGCTTTATGTCCGAGGACGAACACAATTTTTAGTGGTGGATAATGTAATGAACCGTTAGCTCATTTTGAGAATGAGTCCACACGTTTTCATAAAAGGCACTTTTCGTAAATTAAATTGAAAATTTTGAACTAATCGGTAACTACGGTTGTTTAGTTGATAGGTAATTTTAGATAATTAATTTAATTGGTGGACTAAATTATTTAATATCTTGTATCACTTGGCCCATAATTATTAAAATATAATTAGTAAAATTTATTAATTTTAGTACTTAATTATTATTTTTAAAAGGGAAAAAGAAGAAGAAGAAAGAAAAAAAAAAGAAAAAAATAAATTTAAAAAAAGGAAAACTTTTAAGATTCAAAAACAAAATAAATAAATAAATAAAAATAATTATAAAGGGCTGCTAAATGAAGCTTTATGAAAAAAAAGGAGAGAAGTTAACAAACAGAAAGCAAAGGATGACGGATGACGACACAGCGGAGGGAAAAAATACGGGAGAGAAAAAAAGAAAAAAAGGAAGAGAAAAATTATGACTTTTGTCCTAAATCATCAAGTAATTATTTTAGTCCTTTCTATTAAGTTTTTACATGATTATGAATAGATTTTTAGAGTAGAACCGTGTACAATTTATATTAAATTAAGAAAATATAGCTCTATGGTTCTTATAATAAAACCATGTTTTGGGGGTCGAATAGCGATCCATTTTGGCTGAAATTTGACGTACAAGTGTATTTTGTTATGGGTAAACATAATTTAAAAGAAATTTTCAGATTCGAATTCGAGGGCTCGGGGTGACGTTTTGACCCAATTTTTGAGCCGAAAATAAATATAACAATATGGGTGTCATTGGATTCATATTCTTATATAGATTATGTATTTGAATAAATTTTTGATCATCTGAAAGCGTTATGAAAGACTCTAGTTTTAGAAGTGATTGTTTGATTAATTGAGGCTAGTGAACTTTCAAAACATCGTAATTCTTGTGGAATTCTCAAATTATCCTTTCTTCTATGTGTGATGCATGAAATATTTATAATATTATAAGAAAATGGGGTGATTAAATGTAAATGTGAGTTGGTGTGGTATTGTAACACTTGAATTGAAAATGTGGTTAAGTGATACATTGTTGTGGTTGGTGATTATGAGTAGATTTTTTTGTGGACTTCATCGCATGTTCATACATTTTATGTCACACATACTTATATTGGTTTTGGTTATTGATGTGAGTGAGAAGTGAAATTGTGATGACGAGGTCATTGCCGACGAGATTGTGATGCCGAGGTCATTGCCAACGAGATTGTGATGTCGAGGTCATTGTCAGCGAGATTGTAATGTCGAGGTCATTATCGGTGATATTGTGATACTAAGATATTTTCTAGTGATATTATGATGCTGAGGTCATTGTCGATAATTATTGTATAAACATTATATCTCATACTTGCATATTCTTGTTTGGCATGATGTTATTTCCATGATTGACTGTGTTATCACTTCTGAGTTGTGGCTCGTGGTTTGAATTGTGATATTATGAAAACTATTTTTTTGTGTATTATGTGTTGTTGGACTGGATGATTTTCTGTATAGGTGATAGTTGTGGAGGTCGATTGTGATGAAAGAAGTTTGTGTATTATATTGAACTTGCTTCATTTTATTAGTTGACTTGTTGGGTACCGTGTGGTTGGTACTCACCCCTTGCTTCTATATTTTTATAGGTTATGCGCTCAGATCTTTGTGATACTCTCTCTTCTCTTTTTTATCCGAGGCTTTCTGTGGAGATTAGTGAGGTAGCTATTTGTCATCTTAGCGAGTCTCATCCTTCTTTTTATGATCTTGTTCTACTATAGAGACAACATCATTTGAGACTTATATTTTTCTTTCAAATATATTATAACACATTAGAGACTTTTGCACGTGACAACTAGGTTTAGGGTTTTTTTAAAATTAAGTTGGCTTATTATCCGCAGTTAAACCTTTACTTTTAATTATTTCTTCCACACTTTATCATTGTAATTGGATTTTTGGCTGACTTGTCTTGGTGGGATAAGACGAGTGATGTCACACCCATTTTTGGATCATGACAGTCTTGCACTCCTTTGTCACCAAGTCCGAGATGTTGGATATGAACCTTCTCATATGGGACCTTAGATCCGATACCATGAAAGAGGCATATTTGGAGAGTTTGGTGAACTTGAGAGAATACTCTCTCACACTCATGCGATCTTGTTTGAGGTTGATGAACTCAAGTACCTTGGCTTCCCTTATCTCTAGTGGGAAATATTGGTCCAAGCGGGTACCCTTGAACTCCTCCCATTCAATTAGACCTGATCCTTGGCCCATTTTCTCCACCTATTGTTCATACCATATCTTTGCCACCCCTTTTAGTTGGTAGGCCATTGATCACACCCAAATGATACCTCCTAATTAAGGTATAAGAGGTCATTGTTCAAACATAGAACCTAACAAAGGTTAGGCTTGATCTCACGAGGAATATGATATACACTTGGAGTAATTAAAGCAATTAAGATGAATTAATCTAATTACTTCCCAAAAGAGGGGGGAGTGTTTGATGTAAAATAATTGTTTAAACCTAAACCAAGATCAAATAACCAATGCAAGTGTTGTAAATTCAGTGAGAGACGTAACTAGGGTATTGTGTTCCCCATGAATTCCTAATGTAGTATAACCTAATAAATGTAACCTTTTCTAGTGTGTAGCTGTAGAACTGGTAAGTTATGCTCACCTAATTCCTTGGTCTAGTAACTATGCAAATTTTACCGTGCAACTTTATCTGTCTACGGGTGTCGCATTACTAACCCTTACCTTGTCCCAATACTACCATCCCTTGGTTTGTTCAGGTTGATTAGATGAGTGTGGTCATATCGAATCTTGTTATTTGTCCCTTTTTCTATTCATTACCCCCTTGGTTTAGTAAGCAAGGATAAGGAGAATTCTAACATTTGCAACCGTTAAAAAGCAATCAAAACAAAGAGATAAACAGTACATGTATGCACACTTTTCAAGGATTGCAAATTATTCAATTTTTACTTTGTTAGTTTTTCATGTTTTCCACAACCCTAGTTGTGGATTTAGCTACTTATGTTCGTTGTAGATGAATGAATCATGTTATGAATTTACATAATTAAACACTTACAACAAAGAATTAAAGAACACAAAACCTGAAATCTTAATGTAAATCACAATATTATAATCCAAATATAAGATGAAAAATTGTCCACATGAAATTTCCAAGAACACGCTTAAATTGTGAATAATATGAAGTCTAGAATTTTGTACATCTAAAAATAATAAAAAAACTCTATTTATAATAAAAGAAATCCAAATCCTAAACTGACTAGGAAAACTAGAATCGGGACCTTTCACAAAAAAAGTTACAGGCCACAGATGCTTTCATGGCCTGTGGACTGACTTCGTAAGTTGCATTCTTTAAAATTGACTTCAATGTACGACTGGACTCTTACACACCGTAAGTGCCTTCATCCTGTTAACTTTCAACAACTATGTAAAATCTTTAGGCCTCAGACCACAAACTGATGTACGGACCGTCAAATTACTTACGACCCGTCCTAGTAACATGTAGTTTCAACTTCAGAAAATTGGCCCTTACATGATCAAAACTGTGAAACCCCATCTATGGCTCGTGGACTGAACCACAAATCGTACATGGTCTCGTAAATTATCAATAATCTGCAACTTGTCCAAATCAACACAAAAACTCCCCGACTCCTGTAATCCTGTAAAATCAATATAAAAATACATCAAACCTACTAACACCGCTTAGAGAACATACAAAATTATGAGTTTAAAGCATCAAAAGTGTCATATTTTTGTGGCACATCAACACCCTCAAGTTAAAATTATTGCTTGTCCTAAAGCGACAAACTTAATCTAACATAAGTAGTACAACAACCACATAGACCTCAATCTCATGGCGTACATCATATCTCAGTAAATCATAGATACCCAAATCAAGCCATCAGTGTGAATACAAGACAGTCATCAAACAAACTCAAGTGAATCAATACATAATAGAATAACTTTGACAGGCAAGGTAATGTACATAAGCAACAATAATCTATATAGGCCACAGTTAATAATGTAATTCAAGTGCTCGCACAAAAAGAAGTCCCATATCTCACTCAAACTGATATACTCTAAGTCAATGCTAGGGACTGACAAATACACTCACGCTCACAATTGATATTCAAACACTGTATACAATACGTTAGGCTTGCCCCTATACTCATGACTATGACATTTGACTAGTTGAAATAGGGTCACTGTAGAACTTTTCTTAGCTTATAACGTAGGCTTAGGGGGCTTGGCATGATATTTTTGGAACATAGTGACTAATTTCCCTCCTTGACACTATGCTATTTAACACTTTGCCTTACAAATACTGATATTTTAACTCATTTTTCCCTTTTTCCTATCTCAAACACTTTCATGTGCATTTTTGTACCTTCAAGATCTTTGCCTTTTGTTTTTCTCAATTCTTTTTCTTTTCAGTTCACATTTTTGGCATTTATTTATTTTTCTCCCACCTGCTTCATAATTTTCCCCTTTTCATTGTATTTCTATGCTTTTCCTTCCCTACTTATTGTGGTTTCTTTGCAACAACCACCCTCAATTTAGATTTTTTGCCTGAGTTGAAGTAGACGATATCCAACTTATGAACCAGGGCCACTTTTGGTAGCCACCTTCAACTTAGGCTTTTAGCCTGAGTTGAGGTGCACTATATTCAAGGAGGGACTAGGGCCAAATTCAAGATTACATAGAGAAAAAGGTTTGATTACTCAGGTATTTACAAAGAAAAGGTACATGTATGGAGCAAACATTAGGATAAAGGGATACATACTGCATTTGGTTGCCTATTTTAGGCTAACTGGACTAATATTAACCACAACCTATGATCCTTTCCTCACCAAATAACCTACAGTCTTAGTCAGGTAATAAGGAAAATTCTAGATTGAATACACAATAGAGCTTACACACATATGGCACTGAATACATTGTCAGTATAGACTCTCAGATCATGTATTTTATTACAATTAACCCTATATTATCAGAACCAATTCTATCAACTACTGATCCAACATGGTTGTTATCAAAACTACTTATTAGCAATCATCAATTTAAAAGATAGAGGGGTATCATTTTATAGTATAAACAAACATATGCCACAGATATCAGTACAACATGCTACCAATACTACTTACACGTCTTAAACATGTCAGTTCAATAGAAAATAAATGTTCTTAGAGAAAGAACATATGCAGGAAAACCTCGCGGACTCAAAATTTAGAGTAGATATAGGCCATAGTTACACAAACTTCGCTGAGGCCTATAACTACCCATACCCCATAAAAAATCATTGCATTTTCCTTAATGTAATGAAAAATAAGACAAAGTCAAATATTGGGGTAAAAAAGGAATATACCTAGGTGCCTAAGCGCTAGTGTCAGTCTGCGACTCACCACCATCAACCTACTGGGTGGTTTCCTCAGTCGTGACTATCTGTATAAATAGGCCAACATCCAATGCTATCTGCTCCTCTCGCTGCTGCTGCACTTCCTCATTAACTATAGAGGCTCGTCTAGTAACCTCCATCTACTCTCTCGCTCCAGTCTCTCTACATGTTGCTTTTCAACCTCTTGATGATCATCACTAGTTTGACACCTTTTACCAGAAGCATGGCTTGTAGGCTCATATCCAAATAAGTCTAGCACCTCTATAGTAATGTTTGGCATGAAAATTGTCAAGAGTACTGGAGTCACTACCCTCATCTCATCATAGAGCTATTAGATCTCCGTCTGAATAGATATAATGTCTGGGATCTAAGATCATATGATCCACATGGCCATGAAACAATGCTAGTCTATCCTTAAATGTGGTCATAAAGTTCTCCGCCTTGTGAACCCAAGGTCTAATCTACTATAATAACTGACACTCAGTGTGAACCTGTCTTTGTACTAGATCCTGAATGGGCTCCATGGAAACATAAACCATGCTCGTGGTCTGACGACGTGAAGGTATGGCCTCTTGTACATTGAAGAAATAAGAAGTGCCCCCCATCTCCATCTCAACATTCATCCGTGGGGGCCTCTCGGGCTCAACAACAACAATAATAGTAGTAGTGGTAGAAGTGGTAGTGGTCTCAAGATGTGGAGGCTCGACAAACATCTCTAAAAGTTGAATTATAGTTTGTAGCGCTCATCATGGTGGAACAGGACTCTCATCGTCCTTTATTAGGCTGGCATCTTGGGTCCTCTATATATCTATCAACGCATCCACATTGGGTAAGATATCTTCCCCTTCCTCTATACATAGTCGATACACAAAACATAGGAACGGGATTGAAGGTGACCTCCTCAAAGCATGCTCACGTATCTCCTCAACTGTATACTAAGCAAAAGCAATATCATGTCCAACAATAATGTTGGCAATAAGTACTGTAGGATCTACCATTAGGGTATTATTAGCTTGGGTTGGCTAGATCAGCGTATGCATAATCGCCCATATGAATTTGCCTACAAAGTTGAGTTAGGCCTTTACAATAGACGCGAAATTGGATACCCAATCAACATCGTTGCCCCACTCAGCGATATGGCTGATAATCCATCACATCAAAGTAGTATTTCGGACAACACCTCTCATCAATACTCTATCCCATGCCTATCCCAATCTATACTCAAACTCAATTGTAGTCAGGGGGCCTGATACTCGGGACCAACTCGGGACCAAACAGGAACCTATAGATGGTTGCCTCTAATATATCTACTAAAACTCCATGTACCATCGTTCAGGTCAATTTGGGCTGATAGAGGGGATTCACCTTCTTCAGCATGGCCTCGATGATAGTAGCAGCATATGAGGCATAGAACTCACGAACTAGCGCTATGAAATACTTTCTTGATAAACTGCTAACAATTTTAAACTATAGCAGGATATGGTGTCACGAACCATCAGTGCATTATCAAACTCTGCTATGACTATCCTTGGCTCCTCAAAAATGGTTTGGGTCTACCATCCCCTCTTATTCTACTAGATATTCTGTCCTTATATCTCATACATTCCTATGAGGCACCAACGTCTCGTCAGTCCAACTACAAGAATTGGTGTTAGGGCAGGCTTGCTCTACTTTGTAGACTCTGAACTCGACTCCTCATTTGATCTAGAGCTATCTCTATCTTGGGAGCCTGACCTGGACCTCTCTTTGGAGTCCATCATTTGTATGGAACTGCTCCTTTGGGAACTTCCTCCTCATACTAGGGAGGTTATGGTATAATAGCCTGTAGTTGGGATGGCACTAACTATCTGGATGTCGCCTTAGTACGTCATAGCTTAACATCCTTGTCTGGATGGACGTTGAGCTCCTTTACAGGCCACCAGCCTCAGATTTTATAGGCTCATTACGGAGTCTACTTCGCAAAGCCTCTATCTCATCACGCTTAGGACGTGGACCCATGGTGCCTAGAAACACACCAATATAAGCACATATAAGTCCAAAGAAATGTAAAATGAGAAACAAAAAGTAAATAAACATGTTCACAGAAGGAACTAGAAGGCTCACTTATGGGTCGTAGAAGGCTTTTGTAAAAACAGGTCCACAGTAAATTTGGTTACTCGATTTGCATTTTCAAACTTAGTCAAGACCCATAGTTTAAACCACGGGTTGTAGGTGCAAAGTTAGAAATCGCTTTTCTGGTGTTGGAAACTACAAACACTTATTACGGGTCATAGATTGAGTTACGACTCATAAATAGGTTCATCCTGCTAACTTTTGGAAATTCTAAGTTGCTGATCCTAATTTACGAGGGGAAACTACGGTCTTTGAATTAAATCACAGGTCGTAGAAGACCTCCGTAATTTTGAAAAACAACAATTGACTTCCTAAATTTACTTTTCATTTCCAATACATGCAATAGAACACTAAAAATTCAACTAATGTCCCAACCAATAAAATATAAATAATCACTCATGCACAAAGACTGAGGCACAACAACAGGGTATACAAAATTGCTCAAATTGACAGTCAAAGGCAAGTCAAACATAGTCTAAATATTTTCAATGTGCAACCAACATTCTAATTCAACCCAAACTTATACACAGACAAAAATACCATCCTACCTCTCAATGATCAATTCAGTTCAAGAACATACAAATGCGTTCCCATCTACAGGACAATTGAATTAAAAAAACATGGACCATTTAGAGCATAGAAAATGTGTTTAACTTTCCTTAGTCCATATTTTTATCACCCCATTCAACATAATACCAAGAAAATATCATTACCCATACAATATATGCACATTCATCATCAAATTTACCCAGTCAATAAAATAAAAATTCATGTCATCAGTGATTACACAAGAATCCTACCAACTAGTCATAGGTACCATTATTCAATGTCATCACAGGTCCAACAATGTCAAAAAAATAGTACCAGATAATTAGTTCAATCATAATCCAACTTTTTCGCAACCCTAGGGAAATAAAATCAACCATTTTGACACCCTTTTATTCCAAAGCTTAATGTTCGAACACTTTCAAAAATTAAAAGAGATACATATTGATTTTATAAGATTAAAGCCAAGAAAATAATGCAAAGTTTAAGAAAAAGTAAACCCTAGGCCGCCGGAATAGTGCATGGGTGGCTGTAAAACTCATCAAAAAATATGTTAGGGATGTCATAAGTGATCGGAGAAGAAGGAGAAAGGGTTAGAGTTTGGTTCTATGGCCCGTAAGACTTGGTTTTGTGGTTTCAAAAACTCACTTTTATGAGTTTGGATTCTACGACTCCAACCATGTGTCGTAGTATGCCCTACCACCCGTAAGCTAATTTCGTAGTTAACCTCAACACTTAGCAAAATTTCTAAAATTTTACCTAGAATCCATGAACCCCATTCACGACCCATATTCTTTTTTACGGATTGTAAAGTTGGCTAATGGATTGGAGTGTACAAATATTTTCTCACTAGAAATGGTTCCACGACCAGTTTCACAGGTCGTGGTTTAAGCCATGATCCATACACTGACTCATAGAACTAACTTTTCTCACTTTTGGTACTGGTTTGTTGCCTTAACCTTGTTCCTGCATATTGTCAGCAAAATAAAATTTTACCCTATAACTTTCTAGTCCGTGTGTCTAAAATGACAACCAAAACATGAAAATTAAACTACCTATGAGTCCCATAAACCAAAACTACCACAAATACATGAAAATTATAGCTAAATCTTGAGTTACCTCCCAAGTAGCGTCTGATTTACTATTGCGTAATGAATTAGAATACTTGGTTACTCAGATTTCACCAAGTGTCTATACCTCCACTGTCTTAACTTTATAAGTATTGCCAAAGTATTGTTTGATTCTTTGGTCATTAACCTTGAATCTCATGCTATTTTTGTTCTGTAACTCTACAACCTCATGGTTTAAAACATGCATGACTTTAAAAGGTCCTACCTATTTAGACTTGAGTTTTCCATGGAACAACCTAAGCCTTGAATTAAACAGTAAAAAAGTCCTCTAGTGTGATTCTCAATGCGACGATCATGATACAACTTCATCCTTTGCTTGTACAAGACTAAGCTCTCATATTCCCTTAGATGAAACTCATCAAGTTCATTGAGTTGGCTCAGTCTTGGGTTAGCCATATCACTCCAATCTAGATTTATCTTTTCCAGTGCCCACATCTCCTTGTGCTCAAGCTCTATAGGTAAGTGACAAGTTTTACCAAAAATAAGTTAGTAAGGAGACATATCTATGGGATTTTTAAATGTTATTCGCTACACCCATAATGCATTATCAAGCGTTCACGACTAATCTGTCCGGTTTGCATTCACAGTCTTGGATAGAATCTATTTAATCTCCCTATTAGATACCTCAACTTGCCCACTTGTTTGTGGGTGGTAAAGAGTTTCCACTCTATGCTTTACCCCATACTTCTCAAGAAGAGCCTTGAACAACCTATTGCAAAAAAGGGAATCTTCATTGCTGATGATTCCCCGAGAAGTGCCAAACCGGGAAAAGATATTTCTTTTGAGAAATGTTGTGACACTTTTAACTTCATTTTGAGGAATCACAATATCTTCCACTCATTTGGAGACGTAGTCCACAATATCCAAAATATAGATTTTCCCATAAGAACTGACGAACGATCCCATAAAGTCTATATCCCAATAATCAAATAAATCAATCACCATAACGGGGTTAAGTGGGAGCTCATGCTTCTGAGAAACACCACCTTTTCTATGGAGCAATAGAGATCTTATTATAGCCCAAATAACTATCAATAAAACTATACCAGCCTTTACCCACCAAGTGATCTAGCATCTAGTCCATGAATGACATAGGGAAGTGATTTGTCTCTGTCGACGCATTGAGTTTATGATAGTCCATGCAAACCCTCCAACCTATGACTAGTCTCATCGGAATCAACTCATTTCTAGCATTAGAAACCATAGTGATACCTCCCATCTTTGGAACACACTGGACTAAACTTACCTATTCACTCTCAGTAACCAAATAGATTACACCTGTGTTGAACCACTTAATATTCCCTTTGTGAAAAACCTCCTACATTGATGGTTGAGATGTATTTGGTGCTCAATGCTCAACTTATAATCCTTGACAAGTTGAACTTTGTGAGTGCATATGTCAGGTGGGATGCTAATGATGTCTGCAATCGTCAATCCGATAGCCCTTTTAAATCTTTCGAGAACCAAGATTAATACCTTAACCTATTCGTCATTAAGATCTGTAGAAAAAATAATAGGCAAAGTATTGTTAGTTACCAAAAACACATACCTCAGGTCGACTAGAAGAACCTTCAATTCCAACACAGGTGGTTCCTCAATGCATGGTCTAATTGGTGGTGACTCGTAGTTTTTCAAGTCTAACTCAAGATTGAGTTGGAGCCTATGAAAACCATGTGCTCCCAATGCCTTTACCATCTCATCATACTTTGGGATGCCATCCCTCTCAAAGTTTATCAGCACAACCTCAAAAGGTTTTACACTTTGCCTTTCCTTTATTGGTACCTCAGGTTGCACTTTACCAATGCTTTTAATAATAGAGAGAACTTTTAGATCATTGGGTATCTTCATGTACTTGCAAATATTGAAGACAACTTCTTAATCATTCAATTTGAACTTCAATTGACCCAACTCCATGTCAACTAATGCTCGCCCAGTGGCTAGGAAAGACCTTCCCAAGATGATTGGGACGTCGAATTCAACTTCATAATCAAGTATCACAAAGTCTATGGGGAACATGAAATTCTCAACTCGGACTAAAATGTCATAGAGTATCCCCACAGGCTTCTTTATAGTCCTATCTGCCATCAACAACCGTATTGTAGTCTACATAGGGGCTCCCAAGCCCAATTACTTGAACACTGGAAGAGGCATTAGGTTGATGTTGGCTCTTAGGTCACATAACACCTTTGCAAAGTTTAAGACTCTGATGGTACAAGGTATGGTGAATGCTCCAGTATCCTCCTTTTTCTACACTAAGGACCTTGTTGCAATAGCTCCACAATGGTGAAGATCATAAGGAAGCTCTTGACTCACCATCCTATTTTTAGTCACAAGATCCTTCATGAACTTGGTGTACCCAGGAATCTACTCTAATCATGAAATTGACTCACCATCCTCCTTTCCCCTCCTCATCCTTCTTATTGAGCTTCTGAGGGAAAGGTAGTGGAGGCCTAGGTATGGGCTTAAACTTCCTTGGTATCACCACCTTGTCGCTTACCCCATTCTTGGCCTTGTCATCTCTAGTCTCTGCATTTTTTCTCTCTAAAATCTCCTCATGAACCACATCATCAATCACCAACATTGGTTGGTCCATTATCTGCTTACCAGATCGTGTAGTCATTACCATGAACTTTCTTCATTCTTTTGATTCTGACTGTGTTGCTTTGCAAAGTACCCTTCTAACGCTGATTCAACTAAGTAGACGTCTAACCAAACTGTTGCTCTAACTGCTTAATAACCACAATGTGAGACTCAATCTTCTGATTAATACATGATATGTCATCCTTTATCCCCTTCAAGGTCTCATCTTGTACATCAACCTTCTTCAACAACTTTTCAAAAATCTCCTCAATCCTTGAATTTCCAAGCCCTTAATCATAATTTAGTGGTACACATAGGGTCCACTTTTAGACCCATCTTTGTGACTACAATCACCATCTATGTCTTGTCCCCTATTCCTGTCGCAGTATCTACCTTGATTGTTGTTCATATATGTATTATCACTGTTATAGTTCTGACCTTGGTGCTAATAGTCCATGTTAAACTCTTGAGCGTTGGTCCAAAAACCCCCATTTGATGTGTCACAAAGCAAGTATCCTTATCGTAACATGACTCCTCATATATGGGTGGTCTTGGTGGTTGATGACTGACTGCATTCACCCACTCCTGATTTTGCTTCATAAGTAACCCAACATTGGTAATAATCCAAGCTAACTCTTGCATCACATCATCATTCATCTTAGCTTGCTACGGGTTTGTACTAACTGATAAATAGCTCTTTGTTGTCGATTTATCCCTTGTGCCCCATGCACAATTAGTCTTTGCTACCTTCTCTACTCATTGAACCACATCAGGAAAAGAGCAATCCAAGAATGAACCTCCAGTTATGGTGTCGGCTATCGCTTTTCAATTATCATCCAATACTTGATAGAAGATCTCAACTAGGAAATCATCAACAATCTTATGATCATGAACAATCCTCAAGCACTTAGTAAACTGCTACCATGTAGCACTTATAGAATCACAAGGAAATTTCTCAAAGTTATTGATCTGATCCTTCAACTTCAACTTCTTTGACTTTGGGAAATACCTCTCCAAAAAGACTTTTTCCATTTTAGCCCATGTAGTGATAGAGCTCTATGAAAGTTCGGATAATAATATTGTCTCTTTGCTTGTGAGAGATAATGGGAAGACAAAGAGCTCAATGACATCTGTGGACAAATTTTGATTTCCTATCATACTCTTACAAATGAAGACAATATTGTGTAGATAGTTATGTGAATCCTCTGATGGTAAACACGTGAACAACCCTCTATGCTACAACATCTGCAGTAACACACTCGATATAAAAAAGTTACTAACTTTCGATAGAGGAGGCAACACAGTTACTCCTGTGATATCCACTGTCATAGGATCAAGCCTATACGGATTCCACCCATTAGTAATTTCTTGTTGATCTTGACACAGTGGATTCACCTCTTCAAGCTGTGGTGGGTCTTGATTATTCTTGTTGAGTGCAATATTTGTAGCATTATTACCGTTATCTTTAGCCATTCTTCGCAACGTTCTCTGAATCATTGGATCAAATAGAGTCAAGGGATTTCCTTGACTATGAGTGTTGTGCATAAACTACACCTGTATGCTGAAAGAAAAATAAAAACAACAAAAATATAAAATAAAGAAATAAGGCTTAACTCATAAATTACCCTAATTAGACCAATTGAAAAGTCTTATTCCCCGGCATCGGCGCCAAAATGTGATCACGCCTAAATTACACCTCCCAATAAGGTATAAGTGGTCTGGTTCAAATATAGAACCTAACAAAGGTTAGGGTCAATCTCATGAGAAATATGGTCTAGACTTGGAGTAATTAAAGAAATTAAGATGAATTAATCTACTTACTTACCAAATGGAGGGTTTTGATGTAAAACAATGCTTTAAACCTAAACTAAGATCAAACAGAAATACAAATGTTGTAAATTCAGTGAGAGACATAATTCGGGTATTGTGTTCCCCATGAATTCCTAACGCAGTATAACCTAATAATTATAACCTTTTCTAGTATTTAGCATGAAGAATTGGTAAGTTATGTTCACCTAATTCCTTGATCCAACAACTAGGAAAATTTCATCATGCAACTTGGTCTGTCTACGGGTGTCGCATTACTAACCCTTACTTTGTTCTAGTACAACCTTCCCTTGGTTCGTTCAGGTTGATTAGATGAGTGTGTTCACGTCAATCTTGTTATTTATCCCTTTTCACATTTATTATCCTCTTGGTCTAGCAACTAAGGATACAGTTTCCAACATTTGCAACCATTAAAAAGTAATCAAAATGAAGAGATCAATAATACATGCATGCACACTTTTCAAGGATTACAAATTATTCAGTTTTTACTTTGTTAGTTCTTCATGGTTTCCACAACCCTAGTTCTGGATTTAGATACTCATGTTCATTGTATATAAAAGAATAATGTTATGAATTTGCATAATTAAACACTTACAACAAAGAATTGAAGAACACAAAATTTGAAATCTTTACGTAAATCACAATATTATAATTCAAAGATAAGATCAAAAGTTGTCCACACATAATTTCAAAAAACATGATTAAACAATGTAATAATATGAAGTCTAGAGTTCTATACATCTAAAAATACCCTAAAACCCTATTTATAATAAAAAAAAATCTAAATCCTAAACTAATTAGGAATTGAGGCCTTCCATGAACAGAGTGACGGGTCATAGATGCTTTCACAGCCCGTTTATTGACTTCGTAAGTTGCATTTATCAAACTGCCTTCAATGTACGACTAGCCTCTTACAAACCATAAAATTACTTATGGACTATAAGTGCCTTCGTCCAATTAACTTTCAACAACTATGCAAAATCTCTCGGCCTCAGACCACAAATTACTATACATACCATCAAATAACTTATAACCCATCCTGGTTGCATGTAGTTTCAACTTACAAAATTAGCCCTCACTATATCAAGACTACAAAACTCCCTTCTGCGCTTGTAGACTAAACCATAGACCGTAGATGGCCTCGTAAATCACATAAATCTGCAACTTGTCTAAATCAGCACAGAAACTCCCTGAATCCTATAATCCTACAAAATCTACATAAAAACATATAAAACCTACTAACATCCCTTAAAGAAAACACAAAATTCTAAGTTTAAAGAATCAAACGTATTGTATTTTTGCGGCACATCAGCCACCAACTCGGCCTTCTATTATGAGGGAACTTCCATTACGGCAATAATTTGGTAAGCCTCATATATGAAGTCAATGAGATCTTTTTCCACCTTAGAATTGTGGAACTCTTGGGGACTTATCCTCATGAAATCTCTAATCCATGTAGCCAGAGTGGGCACTTGGGAAGGGATAGAAATCTCCCTATTAGCTTGATTACACAAAGCTTAGGCTAGCATAGTGAACATGACTGTAAACTCTACATGAGACACCCCGTCATCTTGTTGCAATGGAGGGGCTTGTTGCTCGGGTGTGTTCCTTGGTAGTGTATCTCTTCTTAGCGACATGATCTAAAAGTAACAAGGACAACATTGTTGGTTATAGGAGAACCTTAGACAATTCTAAAAGAACAACATGAATAATAAAGAAGGAAATACTTTACTAAATGCCTCATAGCCTCTCATTCATGGTTGTGGCGCACATCACAACCTTGAATGAGACTCTACTTGACGCAGTATGTTTGGACATCTGAGGAGCATGTTAAAACCGCGTGCTCTAATACCAAGTTTTTCATAACCTAAGCCTAGGGGCTAGTTGTAACACGGTGAACAAGACACCCATGGGAATATCATCCAAGCCATCTTAGTGTATCATAGGCAAAAACTCATTCATTTTACAGAAATAAATGGGATAAGGTCTATTGGATATCATTTAAGTAAAAATAAGCATTTCAAAACATACATTAGCGTCCATAAACATACCATCTAAAGCATGAATAAATGGGAACCGATAAGCAATCGCTTTCCGTCAAATAGAAAAGATTCTAAATTTCAACATAGAAAGTAAAAGCCTCCAGTTTAAAACACAAAATATAAATCATGTCCAAAAATACATAGCATGAAAGGAAAATAGGTGGAGACCCGTACGAAGGGCTCACCACAAAAATACTAGCTGGAGGAGGAGGAGCGTCGGTACCTACATGGTGGCATCTTGTAGGAAAATATGTGTTAGTACTTTTGGAATGTACTAAGTTTATGAATTGCAATGCCATCATTTATAAGTTAAAGACTAGTAGAAGCAACACTCATATGAACTTAAGCATGCACAAGGAATAACATTCAATATGAATAAAAGTAGAGCATAAATGAAACACATGTGATGGAACGAAGAAATAAATATCATACTTTTGTGGGAATGGACCATACCCGATATATAAGGCTATGTGAGCTACTATATAGAATCCAACAAAACCCTCTATGTTGGCATAGGAAGACTACTTGCCAGGTGGAACTCTGTCACATAGCATGCATCATTATATATCATAATTGGCATATATGGATCCACTAGCCTAGCATACAAGGAATCCTATGGTGGCACATAGTTAATGGGGCAAAGAGTTGTTTCTAGGCTTCTCTTATCGAACCCCATCTCATTTTCTCATTCAGTGGTATGTCATCCAGTGGAATTCTTTAAAGCTTATACTTAGTCAAATAATGACACTTAGAATAATAAGTAGCAATCTCAAGAGTAGCTCGAAACATATGGAACCACTAGTAGGAATTGTCTTTTCATCTTGGGAACCATCACAAACATCATTTAGGGAATTTTTAACATGCTTGTGGCTTTGACAAAACTTTAGCTTAAAACCTTAATTTTATGCCCTATTAATCATCTCATATCATGTAAAGATTTGCCTAAACTCAGTGGTCTTAATCATAGGTTGGAAAGTTCATAGATCATGTGAGTCATGTATGAATATAGGAAAATTATGCTAGTTAAAACATGCAAAAAAATCCCACACATCATCATTCAAAGCACTAATGATTGGGGTCATTACCCTTAACTCAAAACTCATGATAATACTTCGCAAAACATTACATGGTAACATCAAAGGTAAGATGCATCATAAAATATCATGAAATCATCATTAGCATGCATGGTAGTACTCAAGGAACTTAAAGAAATGGTAGAATGTCTTAATGAAGGACTTTGTAGGTGAAAGGAAACCCAAAAATCAACTCACATACCTTAGATGATGCCTACGAAGAAGGAAGTTGTTGTTATGGAGAAGGACCCTTGAAACCCTATCCCTCTATGCCTTATTATTGGAGAGAATGATTGCCTTAGAATTTATGACAAAGTGTAAAAATGAAAAAGAATGAGAATTCTAGGGCTTTAAGGTATGCTTAGAAGCCTAAAGGGTCATAAAAAAATAGTTTAAACTAAGGATTAACGAAAAGGATAAAAATTCCCTTCATTAAAATTTCCAAAGACAAATCATAAGACCCCAATTACGGGTTGTGGATTGAACCACGAGTCGTGGTTCTCATCATCCTATTCTCTTTTTCTGAACTTTAGAAACTGGTTACCAACGACCAAACCACGAAACTCGTATCCATGGACCATACTCTGATCCACGAGTGGTAGATAGCCTCGTGGATTCCTTCCACACTTATTAAAATTTTCCATTCTCAAGGATCTCATTCACGAAGGCTAACCATGAACCATCCTATTGGTTGTGGGTCACCTTCCAGAAACTTGAAATTTCCTTCATGTCTGGGACTCACATCTGCAAATCGATCTTTGGTCCATGTTTCCTTCCACGGGCCATAGATGGTATTCCTGGAGACTTTACATGTAGCAAAATTTCAACTTTTTCTAAGAGCCCCATTCATGAGCCTAGTCTACAACTTATGGTTTGAACCAGGGGCCTTGAAATAGGCTCGTGAAATGAGTCCTAAACCTTTCCAATACAATATTTTTGCACTTTCTAGGCTCCTAACTTGAGGTTCCTTATAGATCCCTATCATTATTTGTCTATAAGCACCCTACCATAAAATCGAGAAAGCTCCATGAATGGATAAGGTAACTTTCTCTACATGGCAATCCAAAACTGCATGGTGAGAAGATAACCGGTCCATGCCTAGAATAACATAGAAATTCAACAAATCAAGTAAAATAAGATCTTCTTAAGTATTCTTCCCCTGGGTAGTCACCAAACATGATCTATAAACCTAATCCACTACTAAGAAATTTCCTACCAGAGTCAAAACATGCAAAAGTACCGCTAATAGCTTAAAATTAATACCCAAACAGGAAGCAAAATATATGGACACATATGAATATGTAGAGTTTGGATGAAATAAGGTTGAAGCAGTCTACTGGCATAAGAGAATTTATTGATGTATCAGTCTCTACTTTTACTTGAGCAGCATGGAAGTGGCCCTATCGTCCTCCAACATAACCATTTATCTTACCACTTTGGCCTGCCTCCCCAGGAAACTCTCTAAATACACTGATGACCACCTCCATAGCTCTATCCGTAATCTCTGCCTCCATGACCTAAATCTAGTCTCCACCTCTAGGTAGAGGTGGCATTGTTGATAGTGATCTGTCTACAGTAAGAACTTGTATGGTAATAGATCAAGAGAGCATTCTCTAAAATAGTGATCAAGCACACTGCAGTCACACCATTCTTGTACCAAACACTCTGTAATAACCTGACCATGCTATGGAGTGTATATAATCACCTCAAACTTCTATTTCTGATGGGGATAGTTGCATGCAAAGTTAGTAGGCCAGATGGACTGACCCTATTGATGTCTATCCTGTAGGAACCTTTTGCAAGGCCTGTCATAAGTATCCCTACCCTTAGTTTGGGATATACTATAGTTGCCCTGGTGTTTAGCCCTCTTATTGCTACCTCCTTGGGCCTTGCAACGAGTATGCTCCATGGAATGGGCATGATCAACTACATCAAGGAATAAGCACCTCGCTGAAACTAAGTGCTTTGTCTCAATGCTTAACTAGAACCTTAAAGCATTCATAAAACATAGTACTCTCCTCCTCGATTGGTAGAATCATGGTAGTATGGTAAGAAAACTGGTGAAATATGCCCTCTTACTCTGAGATTATCATAAAGCCCCACTCTAACCTTGTAAAATGAGCTCAGATATGATCTCTGATGCTCTACAAGATATATCTGTCCAGGAAAGCCTCCAAAAGCTCAATCCATGAAATGGGAGGTAGCCCAACTAGTCTGGTATGTAAATAAGAGCTCCACCATTATTTGGTTGGCCCACAAAATTGGTGTGCAATAAATTCATCCCCTTTGGACTCTACAAGGCCTAAAGACTGAAGCTTCTCTTGGAAAGTAGCCCAAAACTCCATGACATCTGCTCCAATCGCTCCTGAAAATAATGGAGGTGACAACCTATGAAATACCCCAATATCTTCTATTCTTACAATGCCATAACACATTCTACGACAATTGGTTGGGGTGAAATAGGTGCTGGGGGAGGCTCGACCTAAGGAACTGGATGTGTAGGTTGATCCCGCGGTGCTAGCTTATTGGGAGGAGGAGATGTGGTTTCCTATATGCCTTCAAGTGTTGTGAGTAGCTAGGTAATGGATGCCAGGTTGGAGTTATAATCGGTGTGGTTGGATCTTGTGCTAATCATGCCCCCTCTATCTTGGGAGGAATAGGGGCATCTTGGTACTCCTCTACATATTCTGGATCTTTACCTCTGTCTAGGGCTCGTGTTGCACCCCTATCTCTACCACATAGTTGGTCTCTAGTCTCGCCCAAGGCTTTATCTGTTGGTCCTAGTAGGTCATCACCATCGATAGTACCATGCATACAAGCCATCCCACCGAAAAAATAAATCAAGTGAGATTTTACAAAACCAATAAGACATAAACATAAAATGAGACAACATAAAAAATCTTCCCAATAATGCTCTGTAGCGTCCTAAAGATAGGTTATAAATGCCTTCACGCTAATCCGCTGGACTCTACTAAATGTTAGTTAAGTACAAGTGAGATCAATGAACTTGGGGATTTGATATCAACTTGTTATGGCCTAATTTTCTTGAGTAATGGTGATACCTATCATAACCCACTGATAGGTAAGCCGACCCATAACCTAAAATTGTAAGTAATGGATACAATGGTGGAAACTAGATAGGAACTATTAATAATACAACAATAATAGAAAATGGTAAAAAACTAAAATATAATTATATACAACAATGATCCATTCTAGAACCTGAAAGTCAAACATATGGAGCTACTACAAAAATAAAATATAAGTATAAGTAACAAAAGTGGACCATAAATAAAATACAATAGGTTAGTCTCAAAGATACTAAAAATGGGCCTTCCAAGATGAAGGAGATAGAAATTATCTAAAATGCCAAGTGCTCACCCTCATCTTTAAAATGGTCTGCAATAGTCTCGAAAAGTCAACACTGATAATTAAGGCTCGTACTTGCATCACGAAAGTAGATGAAGATTGTAGTATGAGTACCAAGACAATAGATACCTAATAGGCATCATAGGCCAACAGAGAAGGAAAGGTAAACACAATATGAAAGAAAGGAATTGTCACGACCAGGATAGGGGCCCTAGATGTGACATGGCGAAAGAGGACCTGAAGACCCTCGATCAAGCCATCATAGAATCAATACACACATCATCGGTTCGGAAGCGCGGAAGCTAAACACAAAGCATGTCAGTTCAAAGGAATTGGGGACTTGGGACTCAAGCTGTCACGACCCAGATAGGGGGCCTATATGTGACATGGTGAAAGTATACCCGAAGACCCTCGATCAAGCCATCATAGTATCATTACACTCATTATCGGTTAGGAAACGCGGAAGCTAAGCATGTAGCACATAAGCTCTAAAGTTTAGGGGCTTGTGACTCAAGCTATGGGGGAAAATTCGGGAATGAGAGGATTATGCTTGCACATAACACATAATCATACATCATACTTAACATTAAAGCCAAAACCTTATCATGATAATATAAGCCAAATCATAACATGAGGACATATCCATAGATCAAGTGGAACATAGTATCATAATACAAAGCCGAATATCCAACATATAAGTCTAACGTATAAGAGTAAGATTTATCCAAAACATGCCTCTACATAGAAGAGCGGGGCCTCGACAAGCTTTGAGG
>JBCEWC010001918.1:9043-37460 GCA_038996855.1 Solanum aculeatissimum | reverse complement strand
GGTTATCGGGTCCCCGATATTAAAATTCTTAAACCCGAACCGATAACCGATAATCCATTATTATTTTTGAATAAACCATTAACCGATCCAATAAGCCAATAACCCGATCCAATAGTCCAATAAACTGATTTGACCCGAAATTTGCACAGCCCTATATTGAAGACACCTCAAGAAAATCTAAAAAAGACACATAGCCAAGAGTAGTTAGACGACGAAAATACTCTTAAATTTGAATTAAAAAAACATAAAACATACATGTTGAAAGTTGAGACCAAACTTTTTCTAATATAAGTAAAAATTAAACTTGCCCACATCATTAAAGCTGATTAAATAAAGTAAAAGTGATTTTTGAAAGACAAAATAAATAGATGATTTTGATGGTTAATTGAGTGATGGTCACATGCCACAATGCCTAGTGGCATAAAGATGTAATTGACCCGACTCGACCCGTTGGACATGCTTATGAGAGCGGTTCATCACTCGGCCGTTAGAAATAGAGAAAAATGAAGGCTTTGAGTATAGCCGTAGCAACTATTTCAACAGTGAATACCACTATTCGCACTCGTCTCTTCACTTTCCCAAACCCTTCTACTTCGACTTCTACTTCTTCTTCTCTCCTCCTTCCAGCCTTCAAACTCAAGAGATTCCCCATTTTCTACGCTCAACAACCGCCGCCGGCGGTAGGGTTTTACGCCGGAGTTGCAACAATGGTGGAGGGATCAGCATTTGAGCCGTCGTCAGTTCAAGTGAAGGACCATATTGATTTAACGCCAAAAGAGGAGCAGATATTCAACCGTCTTCTTCAAGTTGTCCAGCATTACAATATGGGAACACAGCTTCGTGTTGCTGGTGGTTGGGTTCGCGATAAGGTTTTGGTTTTACTCATAATTTTCCCTTTCATTTCTCTTGGTTGTGTTTATATTGAGATTTAAAGTAGACTTCATATCTCTAAAGTCTACACCAAACTAAAGTGTTTCTAATTTAACACTCGACGTTATGAAAAACTTACAATCAAATTACTATGTATTATGGAGCTAAAACTTAATTACTGAAGTATTTGATACTCCCATCATTCAGTATGTTTCAACTTATATGATACTTGATGTTCCCACATGTTTGGCACCATTCTATTTCTGTACGTCTTTCACAACTTCAGTTCAGAAATTTTTGACTATTCAGGTTTGAACATGTTTTCTTATTTCTTTTATCATGCTCTAACCCTACATCCACCTTTTCTTGTATAGTCACTAATAAATACTCCCTCCATTTCAATTTGTTTGTTTGAATCCCGCTTCCTTTTTGGCAACTCTTTTTCAACTTTGCACATGACATATTTTAGTATATTCCACATGTCTTCTTAAAGACTACAAGATTCGAAAGTCTTTTTTATTTTTTTAAACTCAATGTCGCATCTAAACCAGTCAATCAAATTGAAAAGGAGAGAGTGTCATATAGGTAATGAATGTAACACTTATACATGTGTCCAGACAAATACCCTCATGGACGGAGGGAGTAGTATTTTTTTCTTGAGAAGGTAAGTGGATTATGTATTGAAAATGCAACAACTTAGCACCAACTTGGTGCTAGAGTAGTACAAGACATGCTAATCTTTCTGTACGGGGGAACATGGAGTAGTATTATTTTATGGAAATTTAGTGAGTACGATGCTCGAAAATTTGAAATATTAGGTCAAATGTTGCTCTATAAAATGGGTCTAGTCGACGTCAACTTCATCTTAGGTCACTGAAAATGGAATAGATGATTTTCACAATGTGGAAGTCAGTATACAAAATGCATGAAAGTATTGCTCAGAGAAGTGGGAGGAGTGGGAAGGGGTCAGTGAGACTCGAGGTCTTCAAGTCATCAATATATTGGAAAGGAATCAGGTCCCATTCATTTGCTTTTTAAATTTCTGAGAACAGATTCAGTCACAAATTTAGTGCTTAATATAGGGAGAAGTAAGCAACCCTTTGATGCACCTTTATTTTGAAGATCATATTTCCTGACTTTCTTTTTAATTATGGGGAGTATATACAGATGTAATTTCAACTTAAAACTATGGAACACTGCATATGTGAGCAAAGAAACAGCTGGTACCCGGCTGGAATGTAGGAGGAATCTTACAGTAGGTTAACCACCAAGGAAATAATTCTTGTGCACAAAAAATTGATTTCTGGACTGATGGTGTTCATTTCTTTATAAAGGCACTCATATAAAATGTTATTTGACTAGTATAGTAAGGGCAGACAACCAAAATTTTAATTAATGCTTATTTTTTCTGTGCGCTTACCCATCTATAGTGGAGTGTTTGATTTAACATTAGTTGTTTTTGGTGTCCCTTGTAAATGTTTTTTGAATTGTCTCTACTAGTATGATGACACCATAAAAAAATCCTCTTAGGCACAACTTCCCGGACCCCCTTTCTCCTACTTCTTAGGAGAGAGGAGACCTTCTTTTACGGCAATTCCTACTAGAAACTTCTTTCCTTTTTCTAGTCCAACCACTTCTTTCTTTCCTAACAACACGAGCAGCTTCTTTCCAGATTATTGATGGAGGAAAACAGGATATATTTCAACGCAGGTTTCAAATCCTTAGACATCACCAGATGGATGGTGGGAAGAGATACATGGTTTGAATGGGTGGAGAGAAGTCGGAACATGATGAGAAGATCAATTATGAGTGTAAGAACCATGAAATGGCTGTGCACCATTCTCAAAGAGATGGATAAAGAAAATGTGATCAGGAGATGGAGGAACAAGGAGAAACTTACGGAGACTTTCTGTACAAGGAAGGTGAATGAACACGACAGATATATAAGAATTATCTCTCTAAATGGTCTGGAAAGATTAGTTATATTAATCCTTGAGCTAGCTCTAAATGCAAGGTGGAATGATATAGCTTTAAAGATAGAGCTGTTATTTAATGCTCTCACCTACTGAAGTTTGCAAAACAACCCAGACTATTTAAGAAAGACTTCTCCTATGCTCAAGCAGTAGGGGAAAACAAATGACACCCAAATACATGCTGCGAGACAACACTACATATTACAGAACCCCCGGAGCGAGAGACACCGGGCTTTTCAAGAGATGCATAGTGGGTTCGTTTAAAGAGGGACAAACAAAACTCCCCTCTATATCAGACATCAGGAGATGGAGTGCAATTTCTTGGAAAGCAGTATTTGAAATAAACACATACGAAATGGCAAACAATTCATTTCTGTTCGAGTTCCTAAATCGGAACATGGCTGACCAAATTATCCAGAAGGAGTGGAGATAGGGAAAATCAAAATTTATTTACGTTGGTGGAACCCAGTAATAGGATGCAAAAATTCGAACCAGAAATCCAAAACCACTTGGATCGGAGCTTTGGGGGTTCCATTACAACTTTGGTTGCAACAGATTTTCACAGAAATCGGGAATATTTGCGGGGGCTGGATTGAAACAGAAGAGGAGACAGGTCTGAAAAATCACTTGAAGTGGGCAAGAATCCAAGTCAAAGGAGATGGACGAAGCTGCCCTAACGAGATGTCTATCTATGTGGAGAAGAAACTTCGTTTTCAAATGGTGTCGTTGGGACTGAGAGATAGCCTTCAAAAGATGCTACCCGTAGATGGGAGAATCCAGCTCTAGAACCAAAGGTCTCTTTTCGTCAAAGGACCAACGGACATCAACTTTGTTCATAGCAGGGAAAGGACAAAGTGTCATGTCATACCTACAACTGTGGCAACACAACAAAATCACGTTGGGTGTACAGAGATAGTTGGGGTATTTTTAAATGATAGTCAAAGGTCACGTGAGAAGGAGGTGGAGACTCAAGTTTGTCCCAAACACCATCTGGTCAGGTTCTGTAAGGAAAATAAATTTGGGCCTGATAGAGCCAATGCCATTTTTAATGACTTATCAGGCCCAGTTAAGGAAGGTTATCCTCTTCTCTCAAAAGCAAGTGGTGAAATTCTAGTTCCAAAGAGCGACCATGTGAAACTAGAAATCACGAAACAGGTAGAACATGCATGCTATGGGAAAATTTCCTCAGTCACAGGAGACAAAGGAAATCATCCGGAGTGCATTTCGGAAGCCACAATAAAGAAGGTTAGCAACCACAATGCAGTTCTGGCTATGGAGGTCTCAAAGGATCAAAGCTCCATAGTTACAATCTAAGTTGCTCAGACTCTTCACTTTTGGTGCTGCACTCGTGTCGACACGACGTGGGTGTGAGTGTAGGATCCGTGTCCAATTTGGTCAATCGGTTTCGGGTACTTTGACCAAAATCAATGGGGAAAGTTTGGACGGTTTTAACGATTTTTGTAATCAATACAACCGGTTTGGGGTACTTTGACCAAAATCGATGGGGAGATTTTGGACGGTTTTAACGATTTCTGTAATCAATACAAAAGCTAAGGTAAAATTGAAAAAAATGGAATACCTTTTATATAGAAATTTCTATGTCACGCCTTTTTCTTTAATCTTCTTCCAGGATTTTCTTCAAGTTCTCCATATAATATCTCATTATCACTTTGTTTTTAGATATTTTGATTATTTTTAGGCGGATTCCTGCACCCGTATCCATACATGGATCCATATTCCCGAATCTTAAAAATTAGATTATGAAGGATCCGACCTCTAAATTTGCACCCGAGTTCGAGCAACTTAGGTTACCATGCAGAATGACACACAAATTGAAGAGTGGATGGTGGAAGGTGTAGAACCAATTCCATAGGAGCAAAATCTTATTAGTTGGAAGGAGAGGGAGACATTTGCATGGGTAAGGCAAAATCTGATAAAGCTGGGGAAAATGTTGGGGTCGATTTTCAAGGACATGAGGAGTCATTGGAGCTACTTATGCAAATAGACAGTTGCAGGCAGGCTAGAAAGATGGAAAATGTTCCTATTACTAAGAGACCTAGATACAAGGGGGTTCAAGAGCTTAAAAGGCCTGCGTCTTTTGACATCAACTTCAAGAGTGATGGGAAAAGAGAGGGGGAAAGAGGACAAGGTTTTTCATGAAAGTAAAACTTGTGTCCTGGAATGTAAGGGGACTTAACAGTGGGGATAAAAAGAAGATTGGTGAAGGGCTTAATTCTCAATTGGAAGGCAAATATAGTTTGTCCACAGGAATCTAAGCTAGAGGGGGAGTTAAAAGACATAATAAATGAGTTATGGGGTGGAAGATGGGTCAAATATGCTTGTCTTCAAGCTAGTGACACTAGAGGGGGAATTTTGATGTTATGGGATAGCAGATCATGGAAAGGGGAAGTTCTGGAATTTGGCTCTTACACTCTTACTTGTAAATTTGATGCCCGGACTATAACTGTCATATCACAAGAGTATATGCTCCAAATTGCAGATTTGAAAAAGAACATGTATGGAGGAATTAGGAGCCCTTAGAAGTTTATTTGAGGGAACGTGGGTGGTGTGTGGTGACTTCAATGTCACAAGATTTCCATCTGAGGAGAAAAATTGTAGGAGGAGAACACCGACAATGATAGATTTCTTAGGCTTCATTGATAGATTTCTTAGGCTTCATTGAAGACATGGAGCTCCTGGATTTCCAATTAGAAAGGGAGAGCTTGGTTCAAAAGAGACAATAACAACGCTGCTTCCAGAATTGATAGGATTATGATATCTAAGGAAAGGAACGACAGTTTCAACACAATTAAACAAGTTGCGTTACAGAGATTATTCTCAGATCACAATCCAATAGCACTGCAATGTGGAGCCCTGGATCGCAATAAATCCTATTTCAAATTTGATAGTTGGTCGTTGAATGCTGAGGGTTTTGTTGAAAGAGTCAGAAGGGTGGTGGGAGTCTTTTGTCTTCAAGGGGATACCTGATTACATCCTGGGATGTAAGTTAAAGGCTTTAAAAGAAAAATTTAAGGAGTGGAGCAACACAAGCTTTGGTAATCTAAGAATGCAAAAGGTCCAAATACTGAGCGAGTTAGCCATCCTAGATACAGTAATGGAGAGCAGGGTTCTAACAGAATCAGAGGCAACTTTGAAGGCATCTCTTTTAATGGATTATGAAGCGCTTTTAAAAAATGAAGAAGTAGCATGGAGACAAAGATCAAGGCTCAAGGGCACTTTAGCTGAAAGAGGGGGACAGAAATACCAAATATTTTCACAAAGTGGCCAATGCACATAAAAGAAACAATAACATTGATCATCTGACGATTGAAGAAGAACCAGTAATGGATCCAGTGAGAATAAGAGGGGAAATCATTGAGTTCTATCAGTAGTTATATTTTAAAAACACCGTTTGGAGACCTTCAATTAACTTGAACAATTGTCCAATGATCACCGAAGAAGAAAGAGAAGCTTTACAAAGGGAGTTTTGAGGAACAAGAAGTTTTATCATGTCTGAAGATGTGTGCAACAGACAAAGCTCCTGGCCCAATGGCTTCACAATGGGGTTCTACATCAAACTTTGGGATGTAGTTAAAAAGAATGTCATGGAAACTTTCAAAAACTTCCACTCTCATGGGGTTTTTGAGATAAGTTTCAATGCCACATACATTGATTTGATTCCAAAGAAGAATGGAGCCAGGGAATTGAGAGATTTCAGACTTTTTAGCCTCATAGGTAGTGTCTACAAGCTGCTATCAAAAGTGCTGACAGAAAGATTGAGGAAAGTTATTGATAAGCTGGTAGATACTCAACAAATGGCTTTCATAAAAAATAGACAAATAATGGATGCCATCCTAATTGCAAATGAGGTAGTAGACTCTAGAATTACTGAAGGTAATCTTATGTAAATTGGATATTGAGAAAGCATATGACCATGTAAATTTGGACTTTTTGCTGAAAATGCTCTCATATATGGGTTTCGGAAGGAAGTGGATCCATTGGATTAGACCCTGCATCTCCACCGCAAGATTCTCAATTCTTATCAAAGGTTCACCCGAAGGTTTCTTCCTGCAACCAGGGGTCTGAGGCAAGGGGATCCTTTGCCCCTTTTCTTTTTGTCATAGCCATGGAGGGTCTAAATTACATGATAAAGGTGGCTAGGAATAATGAATATCTAAGGGGCTTTGAGGTAGGCACAAACCAAAATCTGAGTCCAAATGCCAACATGGAAGTTACACATCTCCAATATGCTTATGATACCTTAATTTTCTGTGATGCTGAAAAGGTAATTACTGATCCTGAGATCAATTTTAGTGCTTTTTGAGGGAGTTTCTGGACTCCATATCAACTTGAGGAAAAATCAGTTGTTCCCAATCAATGAAGTTTCTAATATGCTGGAGTTGTCTGGGATTTTGGGAGGGAAAGTAGGATCTTTGCCTACTATGTACCTGGGTATGCCTCTAGGTGCCAAGTCAAAGGCCATGAGCAATTGGAACTCTGTGATTGAGAAGTGTGAGAAGAAGTTAACTAGATGGAAACCTCAATATATCTCTTTAGGTGGCAGAGTCACTCCCATCAATTCGGTTTTGGATGCTCTCCCAACCTGATGTCTATTTTCCCCATCCCTGATGTAGTGATACAAAGGTTAGACAAGATTTGGAGAGACTTTCCTTGGAAAGGATGAAGGAAAATGAATCTACTGTTCAGGACTTGGTCAAATGGGATAAAGTTCTTTGGGGAAAGAAGCAAGGGGGTTTAAGAACAAGAAATCTGAAATTACAAAGCAAGGCACTAAGATTGAAGTGGTTGTGGAGATACTCTCAAGAGTCTCAAGCATACTGGGCAATGTAATTAAAGCTAAATATGAAGAGGAGAACAAATGGATGACAAATGAGGTATCTACACCCTATGATGCAAGTCTATGGAGGTCTATTAGAATCTTTTGGCCTTTTTTAAGGAATAACACAATTGTGAGGGTAGGCAATGGTAGTAAGACCTCTTTTTGGGAGGATAAATGGCTGGGACATGCTGGTGTAAAAACTCTTTTCCTGAGCTGTATGTTTTGGCAGTACATCGACAAATGAATGTAGCTGATAGTTGGACACAATAAGGATGGAACATCCAGTTTAGAAGAAACCTTAATGACTGGGAAATTGAAATTGTGGCAGAACTTTTCAAAGTCCTGGAAGAGTTCAAAGGGACAAAGGATGAGACTGATAGACTTTGGTGGAACAAAGACATCAAAGGCAGGTTTAAGGTGAACTCAACATACAAGTTTTTGAACCAAGGTGGACAACAACCACCACAATGGCCACGGAAACAGTTCTGGAAAACAAAAATCCCCTTCAAGGTGGCATGTTTAAATTGGCTATTAGCAAGAGAAGCATTCTTGACACAAGAAAATCTCAAGAAGAGAAAGTTCTCTATGTGCTCCAGATGTTATCTGTGTGGAGAAGAGGTTGAGATAGTCAGTCATCTATTTTTACAATGTGGATAACAACCCAACTTTGGAGGATTTTCCTCAATCTCAGGGGTGTGGTTTGGACCATGCCTAATAGAATCACCTACCTTCTCTTCAGCTGGGAAGAAGTAGGTGTGGGAGCTTCATACAGATACAGATGGAGGATTGTCCCGGCCAGTATCTGGTGGACAATTTGGACAGAGAGAAATGCCAGATGTTTTGAGAGCGAAAGTTGTGATCTGCAGAAGATCAAACTAAATTGTATTAGACTTTTTTGTTTCTTGTGTAAACAAATGTACTTAGAGGATACTGAGTCAATTATTGAGATCCTTGGCTCTTGTTAGATCTTAGATTCAGATATCCTGTTTCGTAGATAAGTTGTAATTATGATTTTCAGTGCAATCCATGTACTGATTTTAGTTAATACATACAAATGTTACCTTTCTAAAAGAAAAACATTAGTTGTTTTTGTTCCAAACATTTGACCCAAAGAAAAAAACACATAAGTCTCGTCATTTTTCTGATGGAATGCAAGAATCTGATATTTTTATTTTTTCTCCGGTCTACGCTGGGGACATATTCTATAGATATACATATGCACGTGTCTCGCATACTTAAGTTAGCAACATCATCTTTTATTCACTGCCGATTATATAACCCTTGTATCCTTTTCTTGTTACATGAAGCTTGATACATTATTGAAGATTTAAACAAATAAACAAAAAAATTACACATCATTGTGGATGTACAACCATTTCTAGATTTTTTTTTCTCTTCTATCTTGTTAATAGCAACATGCAAAATCAGTGTTATCAAAGGCGAAAAGCACAAAAAAGCTCTAAGGTCTGTGGGGGCTTTAATGAATTAAGGCTCAAAGGGAGAAACAAATACAGGTATATATGTTTAGTTTAAGACTAATAATTATAATGACAATTATATGACCAAAGAAATTTTTTAAAAATTATGATAAAGTGAAATCCCAATCGTTTAGTGCCACTTCTTCAAAAGAGGCTCATTGGCAAGGAAAAGTTTGCCTTGGAACCTTGATGATGACACTGAAGCGCACATAAAGCAAGGCGAAGAGCTCAACATGTTTTGAGCCTCGCTTCAGAGCTTAACTGTGCCTTTGACTACACTATGCAAAACTATGTAACCTGAGCGTATTAGCCTAACCTAGTTTGATTTGTGCTTCAGTTGACTACCAACTTTCTACTGTGGAGTTTTTTGGAATTGCTTTTTCATATATCTTGATGACTTCTATTGTGGCCAAAGTATTTACTCCCTCTGTCCCATTTTATTTGGCACCGTTTCCTTTTTAGTTTGTCCCATAAAGAATGTCACCTTACTCTAATTGGAAATAATTTAACTTCAAATTCCCTTTTTACCCTTAATGAAATGATTCTCAGCCACACAAATATCTAAGGATTGTTTTAGACCACAAGTTTCAAAAGTCTTCAATTTTTTTTTAAACACCGTGTCGAGTCAAAGGGCACCACATAAAATGGGACGGAGGGAGTAATAGTCAATTTTGTTGTTTAATACAAGTGAATTGTCTTTCTGTGACCCTTTTTTCCTTTGGCTAATCTGGAATTCTATTACTGAAGCTGCTGGGTAAAGAGTGCTATGATATTGATATTGCTCTAGACAACATGTATGGACGGGAATTCTGTGAGAAAGTCAACGAGTACTTGTCAGCATCAGGTGAGGAAACCCAAGGAGTTGGTGTAATCCAGTGGTATGTTCTTGCATTCATTCCTTGTGAGATGTCTGTTTAGAATTTTTTTCTACTACATCAGGGAAGGGGGACAATGAGAATCAAACCCACATCTATTTTGGAAAACTCCCAGCAGTACACTGGACTATAAGTCTTGGTTTTGATAAACGTTAAACAACCAAAATAGATGTAAAAGTTGGCATGTCTTTGATGTCAATGAAGGATGGGTAAGTCTGGTGAAAAGTAATTGACACAGATGACAAAACAATGAACAGGCATATTAGGAAATTTGTCTCTCAAAAATGGGGTGTCAGGCTATGTTGTCTCATTGCAAGGCAATAATGTAATGAAATATACTTTATGGCCTATAAACTAGTTACTTGCACACTAGACAGAACCATGAACTAGTTGTTATAAATTTTAGTTTCTCTAAAGTGGGAAGTGAAGCTGTGTTCTATCTTCTATCCGATTAGGAGTACTCTAAGATCTTACGATTATCTATTTTGATTGTGATATACTAAATACTGTTCTTTAATTTTTACAGCAATCCGGATCAATCAAAACACTTGGAAACAGCAAGGATGCGCCTTTTTGACATATGGATTGATTTCGTCAACTTAAGAGCAGAAGACTACAGTGAGAACAGTCGTATTCCAACAATGGTATGTAAATCTGAATTAGTAATCAAATGTATATCTTCTCTTTGGTGTTTAAATTTGTTTTTATTTTTAACTGTAAATGCGAGGGATGAAAGGCTAAGTTGATTCCACCAAACCTAGTTATGAAAAATTAACAAAAGGGAATAAAGGATGGAATAAGTAAATCTAGATCCTTTGCTCGAGTGTACTTTAATGCATTCAATATCAAGGACCTCGGTTAAAAGAGTGCAATGCTTGTCCTTAAAGGAAATGAGGTTTCTAACTGGGCTCAACTGGGGTGGCTATTTACTGAATGAGAATGCTGAATCATGTTACCAGTTTCAGTCCGGTGCTTGCTCAAGATTAATGAAAGCCTCTTATTTAAAATGTTAGAATAGTTTAATTACCAGTATCTAATTTTTTTCTCTCAAACATTTCTTCTATTTTACTTTTTTAATAGGACCTTTATTTATGAACCTAATAAACCATTGTTGCAAGAGTATGAAGTCTTCATATATTTACCCATTGATATCTGCTGTGATTAAATTCCTTTTCATTAATTTAATGTTGTCATCCTAATTGTTATATCAAAAAATTAAAACCGTCAAAGTTTTAACACTCAAGCAAGTGTGTTCAGTGTGCTACGGACGCTAGTTTCTTCATTAAAAGACTCTTTCTCATCTGTTGTTCCTTAGAAATTTGGCACTGCAAAACAGGATGCAGATCGCAGGGATTTGACCATTAATAGGTACTTTGTTATATCTGTACTTTCTGCCACCTTTTCTTCTTCTTATTTTTTCCACACCTTCACATTTGTTAGCAGCAACTTGGTTGAGTTGATCTATATCCCCTTCATCCCAGCCCAAAGTCCCAAACAATAAAAAAGAGTAAATGAGGAAAAACAAAAGCCACCTTGATCATGTCAGTGTAAAGAACAAACTCCAGGGAGGAAGCTTTCAGTTTCTTTTTCATTTTCTTTTTCTAATATATTTGTTCATTTTCTTTGCATCTTTTTGGTCTGTTTTATTTTTTCTCTCAGGGCGGGGTTGGGGGTGTTATCATATCATTTCATTTAGTTTGAAGAATTTAGCCTTTGGATGCAATACTGTATTAGTCCAACTATATTTTAAGTTAGCTTTTTGTTTCCAAAAGATAGAATGTGTTTCCTAATTTAATCAGTTAATCCTTCACTAAAGATTATGTTTACAGCTTGTTCTATAACATTAACACCAGATCAGTCGAAGATTTTACAAAAAGAGGTAAGCATGAGCTCTGTTTCTTCTGTCCAGATTCAGTAAAATGTACCAATAAAGTAGGTTAAACTACAAGTGTTTCGGACTAATTAATTGATTTCATGTTTCTCAGGCATTGCAGATCTGAAGTCTGGAAAAATTGTCACCCCACTACCTCCAAAGCAGACCTTTTTGGATGATCCCCTAAGAGTCCTTCGAGCTATTCGTTTTGGTAATGCAGTAGACAATTTCTCATTTGCCTTTTTCCCTCTTCTTATTACAGCCTTGTTTATCTTATATCTGGCGTAGATTTTGGCTGTTACTGTTGACCAATGTTATCAAAAAGAAAAAGTGCAAAAAGCTCTAAAGTCCACTGGGGCTTTAAGCACAAATAAAGCATGGGCTTTAATGAAAAAAGGCGCAAAGGGAGAAACAATACAAATATATATGTTTAGTCCAAGATTAATATTTATAAGCACGAATAACAAATATATACAAACAACAACACCAACACCAACACCAACATACCTAGTGAAATTCCTCAAGTGGGGTCTAGGAGGGTAAAATGTACGCAGACCGTACCCCACTACCTCATAGAGATAGAGAGGCTGTTTTCAAAAAACCCTCATCTCAAAAATCAAGACCCATAAGCAAAAGATACTAGATATGGGAAAAAGAGAAAGAAAAGAAAAAAGGAAAACGACTAATAATGAAAAGCAAATGATAGTATGTAAATATGATAAAAGTAACAAATATAAGACAGATAATGACAATCACAAGATATAAAGATACGACTAATCCTACTAAGCTGCTATATCACAAGACCAGACATCAACCTACTCCTACTAGCCTATTAGCCTTTTACTCTAATACGCGACCTCCACTCCTTTCTATCTAAGGTCATGTCCTCGGTGAGATGAAGTTTTGCCAGATTTTGTCTGATCACCTCCTCCCAATACTTCTTTGGTCTACCTCTACCCCTCCGTGTAACCCCTAACTCCAACCTCTCGCACCTCCTAACAGGAGCATCAGTACTTCTTCTCTGCACATGTCCAAACCATCGCAGTCTTCAAAAGAGGCTTCTAACAAATATATAAGCAATGAAATTGATTTTTTTACGATATATCAATTGTTAGTGTTGCCTCTTCAAAAGAGGCTTGTTGACAAGGAAAAGTATACCTTAGAACCTTGATAATGACACTGAAGTGCAAATTAAGCGAGATGAGCGTTCAACACATTTTGAGCCTCGCTTCTAGCAACATTGATGTTGACATTATGATATTGGATGATTTGCAGCCTGTGAAGTTTCAAGCATGGATGTATAATCCATTGAGTTATGAGTTATAGGTAAAACTTTAAACAGGTAGAACTCTTTGCACACAAAGCTCAGGTGTGAATATTAGAAATTCTCTAGTCACCCCAGTCAAGTTCAAGATCGAGACCTTCTGCATGTTCAACTTGACTATTTTACAGGCTTAGGAATATCATTCCCAAACTTGACAATGTTTATGAATAAACTCGAAATTCTAGTAAGAGTTGTGTTTTGGTGTGTGTGTACGGTATTAAGGATTTAGTACTGTTAGATTCAATATCTGATAATTTATCATCCAAATCAGTAAGTATGGTTGTTTGGGAGTTATGTCTTCGAAGTAATTAGAAAATTGAATGTGTCCTTGAAAATCCACACCAAACATTTTCCACAGCTTAATAAGATTTTGTCTCACCCATATAGATGTCTCCTCTTTTAGTACTGCAGAACTAATACCATTTTGTATAGGTTCCACATTCTCCACCACCCTTTCTTCAATTTGTTTGTCAATCTGCATGTTGGATGTGGTGGTTTGCTCCTTCTGAATTTCCAGAACTAAATCTACTTTACCACTGCTAACCTTCATTGCCATCGTTTCTGAAAGACAATTCGAAGCATCTCCTGAGTTTACAATTGAGTTCCCCTGTTCTGCATGCCTTTCCTCTGTTGTAATATCTTCTTGTAGAAGACTGACTTCTTTTGATATTAATTTTAAATGTGAGGGAAAGAGAGAGAAGGGGAAAGAGAGAAAAGTTATACAATGAAAGTAAAACTTGTGTCCTTGAATGTTAGGGGATTGAATAGTGGGGATAAGAGGAGATTTGTGAAGAGTTAAATCTTCAGCTGGAAGGCTGACATTGTATGTTTACAGGAGTCAAAGTTAGATGGGGAGTTTCATGATATAATAAAAGAGATTTGGAGTGGTAGATGGATTCAGTATGCTTGTCTGCAAGCTAGTGGCACCGGGGTGGTGGGGGAGAGGGGGGGGGGCATATTGATGATATTGGATAGTAGGTCATGGAAAGGGGAAGTGCTAGAAACAGGTTCCTACGCTCTCATCTGCAAGTTTGAGGCAGTTCTTCAGGATTTCAGTTGCCACATAACAGGATTCTATGCTCCTAACTGCATGGTTGAGAGAGAGCATGTGTGGGAGGAAATAGGTGCTGTTAGAAGTCTTTTTGAGGGACCTTGGGCAGTGTGTGGAGATTTCTACATCACAAGATATCCATCAGAGGAGAAAATGCAGGAGAACTCCAGGAATGATATAGTTCTCTGATTTTATTGAAGATATGGACTTGGTGGACTTGCAATTGGTAGGGGGCAACTACACTTGGTTCAAAGGGGACAATAACAATGTTGCTTCTAGAATTGATTGGATCTTAATCTCCAAGGAGTGGGATAACAGCTTTAGCAAAATTCAACAAATGGTGCTACAAAGAGACTGCTCTAACCACAGCCCCATTGCTCTACAATGTGGAGTTTGGGAGCATAACAAATCCTATTTCAAGTCTGATAATTGGTGGCTCAACACAGTGGGCTTCGTGGAAAAAAATTAGAGAATGGTGGGAGTCTTTTGCATTCACTGGTAAACCTGATTATATCCTTGGGTGTAAGCTCAAGGCCTTAAAAGGAAAATTGGAGGAGTGGAGTAGAACCAACTTGGGCAACCTATGGTTACGAAAGGTCCAAATTTTAAGTGAATTAGCTATGCTGAATGCAGTAATGGAGAATAGAGTCCTAACAGAAGAATAATCAGCAATGAAGGCATCTCTGGTTATGGACTATGAAAAGCAACTGAAAAATGAAGAGATAGCATGGAGACAAAGATCAAGAGCATTGTGGCTGAAAGACGGGGACAAAAATAGTAAGTATTTCCACAAAGTGGCTAATGCACACAAAAGATGCAACAACATTGATCATTGATGATTCAAGATGAAACAGTGAGGGATCCAGAGAGAATTAAAAGGGAGATTACTGGTTCTTATCAGAAGCTTTATTCAGAAACCTCAGATAGAAGACCTTCCAGATCAACTGTCCAATGATCACTAAAGCTGAAAATGGAGTGTTACCATGGGAGTTTGAGGAGCAAGAAGTACTAGCGTGTCTGAAGATGTGTGCCATGAACACAGCTCCTGGTCCAGATGGCTACACAATGGGGTTTTTTTAATCAAGTGTTGGGATGTAGTGAAGAAGGATATCATGGATACCTTTAAGAATTTCCATACTTACAGTACCTTTGAGAAGAGCTTTAATGCCACCTACATTGCTCTGATCCCAAGGAAGAATGGTGCCAAGGAACTGAGAGATCTTAGGCCCATCAGCCTCATAGGAAGTGTGTATAAGGTGTTACCCAAAATGCTGACTGGAAGACTGAAGAAAGTGGTTGACAAGCTAGTAGATGCTCTACAGATGACATTCATTAAAAGTTGACAAATGATGGATTTCATTTTAATTGCAAACGAAGTAGTAGATTCAAGAATTACCCAAGGGAAGACAGGAATTTTGTGCAAATTAGACATAGAAAAGGCATATGATCATGTGAACTGGAAGTTTTTGTTGAAGATGCTTGCATGTATGGGTTTTGGAAGGAGGTGGATTCAGTGGATCAAGTATTGCATCTCTACTGTAAGATTTTGTGTCCTCATAAATGGTGCACCTGAAGATTTTTTTCCCTGCTCAAAGGGGTCTGAGGCAGGGAGATCCTTTATCTCCTTTCCTTTTTATCATTGTCATGGGGGCCTAAATAACATGATAAAGGTGGTCAGAGAGAATGAACGCCCCAGGGGTTTTGAGGTAGCCAGAACTCAAACCTCAATATCGAATGGCAACATGGAAGTCACTCATTTACGGTATGCAGATGACACCTTAATATTTTGTGATGCTAATGAAGGGCAATTACTGGTTTTAAAATCAATCTTGGTGTTGTTTGAAGGAGTTTCGAGTTTGCATATCAGCTGGAGAAAGAGTCAATTGTATCCTATCAATAATGTCTCTAATATGAAGGAACTTTCTAGTATTCTGGGCGGGGAAGTAGGTTGTTTGCCTACCATCTATCTTCGTATACCCTTAGGTGCCAAATCAAAGACTTTTTAACATCTGAAACCCTGTGATTGAAAAATGTGAAAAGAAGCCCACCCGATGGAAATCTCAATATATCTCATTGGGAGGCAGGGTCACTCTCATTAATTCAGTTTTGGATGCCCTGCCTACTTATATGATGTCTATCTTTCCCATTTCTAATGGGGTGATACGAAGACTAGATAAAATTAGAAGGGATTACTTATGGAAAAAGACTAAGGAAAATGATTCCACTGGCCAACATTTAGTCGAGTGGAACAAGGTTCTCTTGGGGAAGAAATAAAGGGGGTCTAGGAGTAAGAAATCTGAAAAACTAGAGCAAGGCCTTTAGACTAAGGTGGTTATGGAGGGTTTCTCAATAGCCTTAGCAATACTGGGAAAAAGTAATTCAAGCAAAATATGGAGAGGAGAACAAGTGGATGACAAAGGAGGTTCTTATACCATATGGAGTAAGCCTGTGAAAGTCCATCAGAATCTTGTGGCCTCTCTTGAAGATTAATACAATCATCAGGGTAGGCAATGGCAATAAGACTTCTTTCTGTGAGGATAAATGGTTGGGTACTTCTAGCTTGAAAAGTATCTTTCCAGAAATGCATGGCTTGGTAGTGAATAAAAAAGTAAGCATAGCTGAGGTTTGGACACAACATGGATGGAATTTTCAGTTTAGAAGGAATTTCAATGATTGGGAAATCGAGACTGTGACTGAACTTTTCGGAAGGTTGGAAGCTTTTACAGGAACAAGGGATGAATATGATGGATTATGGTGGAGCAAAAATAGCAGAGGTACATTCGAGGTAAACTTTGCATATCAGTTGCTAAATCAAGGGAGCTCCAATGTGTGCTTTGGACATGGAATGGGGAGGGGGGGGGGGGGGGGGGGGGGGGGGGGGGGGGGGGGGGGGGGGGGGGGGGGCCCCCCCCCCCCCCCCCCCCCCCCAAAAAAAAAAGGTAAATGATTATTTAAGGTTAAGTGGAGAAGGGTAGAGGCTCGGGCCCATTATCCACCGAGTTTAGAAGGTTGTGGTTGGTACAAAGGGAAGACCACAAATGGATTTCTTGGTTATCCAAAAAAGAAAAATCAAGGTGGACAACAACCTTCTTTTTATCATCGGAAGTAGATTTGGAAACCTAAAATTCCTTTCAAGGTGGCATGTTTCACTTTGTTTCTGGCAAGAGAAGCAATTTTGACACTGGAAAACCTCTAGAAAAGGAAGTTCTCCATGTGTTCTAGATGCATTTTGTGTGGGGAGGAGGTTGAGACAGTCAACTATCTGTTTCTCCAGTGCAGAATAACATCCCAACTGTGGAGGATTTTCATTAGTCTCGGGGGTTTTGCTTGGGCTATGCCTAACAGAATCACACATCTTTTGTAGAGCCTAACAGAATCACACATCTTTTGTAGAGTTGGGGAAAAGTAGGTGTGGGAGCAGCAAATAGTGATAGATGGAGGATTATCCCAGCCTGTATTTGGTGGACTGTTTGGAAAGAAAGAAATGCTAGATGTTATGAGAGCAAGAGCTTCAAAAGATCAAACTAAATTGTATCAGGCTTTTTTGCTTTTGGTGCAAACAGATGTATGTAGAGGACACTGAATCCATTGTGGATATCCTAGGTTCCTGTTAGGATTCAGATTCAGTTAAAACTTTTTTGACAAGCTGTAATTATGGTTTTCAGTGCAACCTGTGTACTGGTTCAATGAATATACACAAATGTTACCTTCTTAAAAAAAAGGAATATTTCTAAGTGGGGCATTAAAGTAGGATTAGTTCTTCTTTAGGAGTTCTATCCTTACCCTTCAAAATTACTTACAGAAGTAAGTCATAAGATAAGGAATCTCTTAGAGAGAAGTAAATTGTATTTCTTGGCTGGATAGGGGTAGGTTTACGTTCCTCTATACAAGTGGCGTGCAGGATGCAGAGAGACTACACCAATAAATTGGTCTCTACAAGGAGCACACGAAAATTTGATGAGAAGCAGAAACAAGCTGTTCCTGTACCAGATCATTTTCTACTCCTCAAAGGCTCTCATATCCTTTTCCCCAGAAGTACCTGTACCAACCAATCTTCTTTGTCTTGAATTGTTGATCTTTGGTGCTAGAAGAACAAAGGAAGCAAAAACAAACTCCTCTATTTACCCTAAAATGGGTTGGATCTACTGCAGGGGCTCTTGCATTACCTCCAAACTCCAATGTGATCTAGCACAAAGCTAGCAATTCTTTTGCTACCAGAATTGGTTCAAATCCAGCTCGTGGAAGAGGTTGCGTATTTTATGTATCTGCATGTCTTTTGAACTTTGTATGTCCTCCAGTCACGTAAGGTTCCAATAAAGTTGGTTGAGTCATCTATGTCTACAGTCCTCTGACCGAGTGACATTTTTCCTTGTTCATTGAACTTTGTTGTGCTGTTAGCTAGATGACACTCATGTTTCCATATGATTTGGTGATTTTAGGTGCAAGGTTTGGGTTTACATTAGATGAAGAACTAAAGAAGACAGCTGCAGATGAAGATGTGAGGGTTGCTATTGCTGATAAAATTAGCAGAGAACGCATAGGACATGAAGTATGTTTTATCTTATCTCTAAGTGAAGGTTTACGTGATTGAAATTAATTTGGAGCTCTAGATGATCTGTCTTGGAAATAAATCTTTCAATGCCTATTGCAAAAGGTTGCTGTCTGCTTCTAATCTTCATTTCACTTCCTTTATTTTATAGATTGATCTTATGATGTCTGGCGGTCAACCAGTCAAAGCAATGACTTATATTGCTGACTTGAAATTATTTTTGGCTGTATTTAGTCTTCCTTCTGATTTTGAGCCGTCAATTCCTGATGGATGTGATAGGTATTGTTTACTATCTTCCACATCTTCTTTATTTTCGAGAAATCATTAGTTGTGTGCTTGTTTAGATGCTCCTTACAAAGAAAATCTATATATTGTTGTATTCTTCTTATGGATCAAATATCCAACAAGCCTAATTCATTCACTGTTTCCTATACTGGATGTTATTGACTAGGGAGAAGGTTGGTAGCAGAAGTAAAGGGATGATCTTGTTTTCCTTAGAGAAAGAAATAGACCCCAAAAGCAAAAAGTGCAAAAAAGCTCTAAGGTTCGTTTGGGGCTTTACTGGAAAAAGTACAAAGGGAGAAAAAAAATACAAATATAAACGTTTAGGCTAATAATTATAAGCACAAATGATAAATATATGAACAAGGAAATTGAAAAGAATTTACGATAAAGTAAATATCAATTGTTTTGTGTAGCCTCTTCAAAAGAGGCTCATAGGATAGGAAAAGTATGTCTTAGAACATTGATGACGACACTGAAGCGCACATTAAGCAAGGCGAAGCGCTCAACACGTTTTGAGCCTTGCTTTACAGCTTGTTTGGATGGTGGTTTGCCATGATTTCATAATGTATGGTATCGTATGGTATGGTATGGTATTGTACAGTACTGTACTGTACAATGTTTGAATAGACTGTATGGGTTGCTACTGTTTAATGATAATTTGTTGTTTGATTTGACAGTATGGTACTGTATCGTAACTTGAAAATTTACAAAAATGTCCTTAATTCTTATAAATATTAAATTTATCAATATTTTTTTAATAAATTTTTTTTTAAAAATTAATACATAGAATCAAGTAGGGAAACATACAAGCTAATATATTTTCAATCCAAACAAATAACACAAGAAAATTAAAAAAAATAAGAACTTTAAAAAAACAAACCAAAAAAAAGAGACTAAAACGTGAAAGAAAAGACGAGAGTCGAAAAAAAAGTTTCAAAAGTTGATACGGAGGAAAATAAGTAATACAAAAGTAGTACATATATTGGAGTAAAGTTTAATAAATAATAAAGGATAAATTAGAATCATTTAAATTTAAGTAAGGGCATATTGGAGTAAAGTTTAATAAATAATAAAGGATAAATTAGAATCATTTAAATTTAAGTAAGGGCATAATTGAAAAAAAGAAAAAGAGAACCATGGGATACCACCAAATTGGTGGTTTCAAAAAGTGGGAGTTTTCATGGTTACAGAACCATGAAACAAAACCATACCATACCACATAATTAATGAAACAATCAAAACAAACATAGTTCTCTTACTAATCATATACCATCCCATACCACCAAAAATCACCATCCAAACAAGCTGTTAGGGCTTAAGCACGCAGCATACCTTTGATAACACTGTTGCTTGGTACTAGGGATGGGTAGAAGGAACACCCCTTAAATTGGATGTTATTTTCTAGGTAGAAGATGGTAGTAGAAGTAAGACATGATATTGTTAGCTTTTGGTCATGGAAATATGGATTTTAATTGCTTGGAGCTAATATGGAAAACCTAACAGGGAGAAGTTCTGAAGGCATTCCCCTATGTGATGGTTTCTCTGGTCTAAATCCAGTAGTTTGTGAGATAGATTATTGTAATTGCTTTTTACAGTGTCATCTCTGGGGTGTTCTCATTTTTAGTTTTGATGGAGACACTTGGTCGCTTTTTTTTGTTCAGCAATTAACAAAGTTTGTATTATATACCAAGTACTTGAAAACCTCAGTTTACAGATACTTATGAACTATCTTGAACATCAAAAATGTTTTCAGTTTGTACTATCAATTCCTGTTTACACCAAAATCTTAGAGAACTAAGCAATTCATCCTGAACTTCAGAATGTATTATATACCAAGTACTTGAAAACCTCAGTTTACAGATACTTATGAACTATCTTGAACATCAAAAATGTTTTCAGTTTGTACTATCAATTCCTGTTTACACCAAAATCTTAGAGAACTAAGCAATTCATCCTGAACTTCAGATATTACATTGCTTTTCCTCAAAACGTATCCTGAACTTCAGATATTACATTGCTTGTCCTCAAACGTCTATGATTCCTTTCTGTCCAAACAGACCACCAAATGCATGGAGGGATAATCTTCCATCTCTCTTCTCTGTAAGCTGCATTTCTGTCTCTATTCCAGCAGTTCAGAACTTCCTTTATTCTATTTGGCATGACCCACTTGATTTTCCTCAGATTAATGAAAATTTTCCACAACTTGTCTGTCCATTTACAGTACAAAAAGAGGTGACTTATTGTGTCTGCTTGTTCATTACAACGGTAGCATTTGGAGCCTAATTAAATTCTTCTTTTGTTCAAATTTTCACGAGTCAAAATTTTTTCTTTTGCCAAGAGCCATGTGAAACAAGCTACCTTATAAGGTACTTCCACTTTCCAGATCATCTTCCATGTCTGACAACCCACCTGATTGTGGGGGAATTAAGTGCCCTTTCGGATAAACTTATAAAAAGTAACTTCCAAATTGAAAGCTAAAAGCCATAAGCAAACTTTTGGCTTTTGACTTATTTTAAAAAAATTTTGGCCTAAAAGGTGAGTTCTTAAAAGACAAAAACACCTACATATAAGCTAATCCAAACACCCCCTAAGATATCTATAAGCAGAATGTAAGCAGAATTAACAGTGAATTTTCCTTTACTGTCACACTGCCAAACCAGACTGTGTTCCTCTTCTGTTAAACCATTGAACTGGGGCTAGAGTGTTATAGAAATCGGCTATTGTTTCATTACCCCGTCATTCAGATATCTTGTAAGATTGATTCCATCCTTGTCCTGTCCATACTTCAGCCACAGTTGCTTGTTGCTGACAAAGTGTAGATCTCTGGAAATAAATGCTTTAGTGTTTCTACCCCTATCAATTTGTTATTCCAAAAGGATATTTTTATCCCATTTCCCATTTTGAGGCTACCCTGAGATTGGAAGATTGGCCATATTTTTTGATGGATCTCCAGATACTAAGGAGTGGTCACTACCTGTGTTATCCAGTTATCCTCTTCTCCATACCTAGCTTTAATTACTTTTTTACAAAGCGGTTTATCTTCTGCACTGTACCTCAATAACCATTTCATCATTGGGCTTTTATTGTGAATCTTCATGTTCCCAACCTCCATTCCCCCTCTATCTTGATTCTTGTCAGGATTTTCCATTTGGCTGGGTAAAATTTTTTCTATCATCATTGCCTTGCCAGAAGAAATTCCTCCTTGGAGGTATCTATCTTATGTATCACATTATCAAGAGCAGGGAAGATAGACATCATATATGTAGGTAATGCATCACACTGTTGCAATTTCCCATTTGGCTAAGTGAAATTTCTTTTTATCATCATTGCCTTGCCAGAAGAAATTCCTCCTTGAAGTATCTATCTTATGTATTACATTATCAAGAGCAGGGAAGATAGACATTATATATATAGGTAATGCATCAAACACACTGTTGATCAAGGTCAGTCTTCTTCCCAGGGAGATCTATTTGACTCTTCCAGTTGGTCAACCTTTTTTCACACTTTCTGGTACCTCATTTCGTACCCTCTTGATTTGCTCTTTGCCCCCAAAGGCATACCTAGGTAGTTAGTAGGTAGTGCTCCTATTCTCCCCCACAAAGCATCAACAAGTGTTTGGATATCTTCCACTTCATTAATGGGGTATATGTAGCTCTCGTTCCAGTTGATCTGTAAGCCTGAATTGGTTTCAAAGAGGATGCAAATAACTTTCAAGAATTGGAATTGCTCTTTGAAGGCCTCATGGATAACCAGGCTATCGTCTGCATATTGAAGATGTGTAATTTATAAGCTATTCATGGTGCTGGGATTTGCTCGGAATCCTCTGACCCACCCATTCATTTTAGCTGTCTCTATCATGTTGCTCATGCCTTCCATTGCTAGGATGAAGAGGAAAGGTGATAGGGGTTACCCTGTCTCCTCAAGCCTCTGTAGGAAGAGAAGAAACCAGCAGGAAATCTGTTAACTAAACCTGAAAACTTGACTATGTTATTACAGTATTTGATCCACTTCAACCACCTAGCAACAAAGCCCATATTCTGTAGGAGGTCTAGCAAGCACTTCCTATTTAGATGATCAAAAGTCTGGATATCTAATTTTCATAGAATACCTGGTAAATTGCTGCTCTTTCTGCTATCAACACATTCATTTGCTATCATTGTATCATCCATGATTTGCCTCTCTTTGATGAATGCCATTTGTTGGCAATCCACCAATTTGTGGATCACTTTCTTCAATCATTCTGTCAATATTTAGATACATTCTTGGAGTGCAAATTCAGTGTTGAGAGGGATGAAGCAAACATTGATGTGAGGCTTGCCACTCAACCAATTCCCAAGAGAGATAACTTTAAATATCTTGGGTCCATCATCCAGAGTAGTGGCGATATTGACGATGATGTCACACATCGTATTGGGGCAGCATGGACGAAATGGAGACTTGCCTCTGGAGTACTGTGTGATAAGAAGATACCACCTAAACTTAAAGGTATGTTTTACAGCATGGTGGTTAAACCGTTTTTGCTGTATGGGGTGGAGTGTTGGCCAATCCAAAACTCACATGTTCAAAAGATGCAGGTCGCGGAGGATGTTGAGATGGATGTGTGGACATACTAGGAGTGATAAGATTAGGAATGGGACCATTCGGGAGAAGTTAGAGGTGGCCTCTGTGGCTGACAAGATGAGGGAAGCGAGACTGCGATAGTTTGGACGTGTGAAGAGAAGTACTAATGCTTCTGTTAGGAGGTGCAAGAGGTTGGATTTAGGGGTTACATGGAGGAGTAGAGGTAGATCAAAGAAGTATTGGGGGGAGGTGATCAGACATGACATGGCATGGTAAAACTTGATCTCACCGAGGTCATGACCTTAGATAGAAAGGAGTGGAGGTCGTGAATTAGAGTAGCCGGCTAATAGGTTAGTAGGGTTAGGTTGATGTCTAGCCTTATGGGTATAGTAGAGTAGTAGTATTAGTCGTGTCTTTATATCTTGTCTTGCCATTTTTCGTCTTATATATGTTAATTTTATTGTATTTACATACTATTATGTCCTTTTCGTTATTAGTCGTTCTTCCTTTTTCTTTGTCTTTCCTTTTCCTTTTTCGCCATATCTAGTTTATTCTGCTTATGGGTTTTTTGAGACGAGGGTTCCCAAGAAATAGCCTCTCTACCTTTGAGGTAGTGATAAGGTCTGTGTACATTTCACCCTCCTCAGATCCCACTGGTGGAATTCCACTGGGTATGTTGTTGTTCTTGTATGCACTATTAATTAGGTTAATTGGTATGAAGTCAGACTATTCTACACCATCTCTTTACCTTTCTTTTTGAGAAATGGTAACTTTTTCATCTTATCCACGGGTATGCTACATCAAAATGTAGTCTCCTTCCAAAAGTATTACAATCTAGGAAACCTATTTGCACTTTTTGTTACTAATAGTCTAAAACATAAAAAATATCTTCTGTCTGTCCTAACACTTTCTGTTCACACCCAAAGTAATACAAATCCAAGCAATTCATCTTAAACTTCTGTAACTTGCTCTGCTTGCCCTCAAAACATCTTTGATTTCTTTCTTTCCACATTGTCCACCATATACAAGCTGGACAATCTTCCATGAACTCCTCCTTTTCTGTAGCATTACCAACTCCAATCCAGCACTTCAATGCTCTCTCTTCTATATTTCTTGGTTTCACCTAAGTGATTTTCCTTAACCATATGAATAAAATCTCATTAGCTGGTCTGCCCATTTACAATGTAAAAGAGATGGTTAACTGTCTCTGTTTGTTCTTCACATAGATGGCATCTGGAGCACCATTGGTACTTCCTTTTCCTCATGTTTTCCTGTGTCAGCACTACTACTCTGTTCAACAACCATGTGAAGTAATTGATCTCGTATGGAATTTTAGTCCCCCATATCATCTTCCGAAGCCACTGTCCATCCTATTGTTTGAAGTGGTGAGATTTCTGTAATGCTGAATTTACAGAGAAGACTGCGTTGCTTCCTAACTTCCACATTGCAGTATCTTCTTCCCCACTTACATTGTTGAGGGCACCTGTCCTTTCCATCTCCCAGTCATTTAGATTTCTCCAGAGGTGAAGGTTCTATCCCTAACCTGTCCACATTTCAGAAACAGTGGTCTGTTGCTGAAAGCTTAGCAAGTGTAGATTAGGGAATAGTTGCTTCAAAGGTCTGATCTATCCACTTGTCCTCCTAGAATGACACTTCAGTCCATTCTCTACCTTGAAATTTATTCTGGGCAGTAGTAGTGGCCACAGATTCTTGATTGATCTGTAGATACTGCATCCATAAGCAGTGGTAACCATTTTTATAATCCATTTATCTTCTATCTCATACTTTGCACTGATGACCTTCTTCCGCAACATGTTCTCTCATGTGACAAATTCGCATAGCCACTTCATCATTAGGCTTCCATTTTGCATCTTCATATTCTTGATCCCAACTCTCCCTTCTTGCTTTTGTAGCCTCTTCCCATTTGACCAAATGAAATTTTCTCATCTTCATTCCCTTGCCAAAAAAAGTTTCTTCTTAGCATGTCTATTCTCTTGATCACATTGTTAGGGGCCGTGAACACTGGCGTCATGTATGCAAGCATTGCATTGCGAACACTGTTGACTATGTTCAATCTCCCCCAGAGAAAGGTACTAAGTCTTCCAATTGGTCAACTTTTCTTACATTTTTCTATTACCCCATTTCATATCCCCCTTTGATTTGCTTTTGACGCCCAAAGACATTCCTAAGTAGATAGTAGGTGATTCCCCTACTCTTCCACCCAAAACAGCTATCAGATTGTACACCTCTGTCACTTCGTTGATAGTGTATATGTAGCTTTTTCCCCTCAATTGATATTTAAACCAGGGGAAACTTCAAAAATAATGAAAATCACTCATAGTATCAACATCTGGTCAGTTGCCGCTCCACAGAAAACTAGAGTGTGTATAATTTTCTAATTCCTGCTCTTTAATGGTTGTTACCTCTTACATGTTAATTACTTATGACTTTTACAGGCTGTGTGTTGCTTGCTTGGATTCATCTTGGGAGCTTTTAAACCTGATTGGGCGCTCCTCATTTTCTGTGAGTGTTGCTTCATCATCGTGATTCTACCTGAACTTGTTATCTGTATATGAAAGTACAACCGGGTGAGAAGTAGGAAAATCCTTATGAATTATATATCCTATTCAAGATTCTAATGCATACAGAGATGCTCGATATATTTATCTATAAGGGTGGTTCTTCAACTTATCGTCTCATGTTTTTGACAGTTATCTTCTCCTCACCTTAATTAAAGGGGTGTTTGGTCGTGCATAATCTGAGTTTGGCTTTCTTTTTGTGTGAGAGAGAGACTGTCAGTCTCTTATTTTTTTTCTGTGATTATTGATAAATTTTTATGTGATGATTGATCCCCCCCAGAATTTCTTCTAAAATGAGCGAATTTATTGGATTGGTTTATTAATAGTTTTCTTTTTTTCTTTCGACCATATTTCGATTGTTAATACGGTTTTGTTTTCAAAATCTAAATTAATCTAGGAGTGTATAGGCTAATTTAAAGCTAACCGTCATATCTATTTCTGGTTCTAGGACGATCAAAGGAGACTTTGCATGTATGCTGCTTTATTTTTGCCATTCAGAGAGACCATTTACCGAGATAACAAAGCCAAAAAGGTACACTCTGGACCATCAAAGAGTCCATGCAAGCAGTTGTTTGCATTGATTGATTCCACTCTGCATCTTTTATGTGACTTGAACAGTTCATGATTCCATTCCCTCTAGGGCATGTTTTGCTTATGATTGATGTTAGTGGACATTTTGTTTCTAAGCAGAAGAAAAATCGCAGGTTATAGATGCTAATTTTTATGTAGTTGTAACCTCTTTCTGTGAACTTGATAATGTCTACACATGTTGAGCATTTGAGATTTTTGTTAATAAGTACTAACTCTGGCTGACGCTTATCAGATTCCAGTTGTCAATTATATTTTCCGCAATTCTCTCAAGTTGAAGGCCAGTGATGCGGATACAGTGAGTGATTCTTGATGTGACTGAGCATTTGATTGAACCTTGAAACATTAAACCTAGTATTTCTTGTGACTTTCTACCAGAAGAAATGTGATGTTCATCAAATTATGATCCATTTGCAGGTCATAAGCTTGCATACTGCTACTAAGAAGTTTGTCACCTTAATTCCATTACTCATTGCTAAAGAAGATATCCAAGTTCTTGAAGTTGATTGGAAAAGAGATATCATTGAGGTTCCAATTGCTTCAAAACTTAGAATATTGACTGGTAACAATTCTTTCTTCTGCATGACAAGTCCTCTACCTGATAGTGCCATCTTGCAAGTTGATAGTTGTTTGTTCACAAACAGGTTTGCTACTTCGAGAAATTAAAGAATTTTGGCGCGTCGCTCTTCTTCTATCTGTGCAGCTACATCCTGTTGAAATTGTGTCCTCTACAAGTTTCTCAAATGAGAACTTTGAACTGGACAAGAGAAGCGGATTATTTAAGACAGTAGAGAATGCAGTAAGAACACTAGGTATTGCCATTTGTTCTCTGTGCTTTTAACTTATGTGTTCCTTTTGCGATTGTGAAATTGGAGGAATCGACATTTCACATAATTACTGAGCATGAATTTTAAGACGAGGCTTAACTGCTTCCCTTTTATATACTTATTATTTTCTTACTAAATGCTCCTGTCTTGCTGCTCTCGTTCTCCTTAAACTCTTATCTTTAGTAGGGCTGCATATTGGTCGGTGCGATTTGGTTTTGAAGTTTATTGGTTCGACTTATCAGTTATTAGTTTGTAGATATGTTAAACCTTTATAGAACCATTGAAATATTGGCTTATCAGTTATTAGTTTATTGGTTATTGATCGTTATCGGTTTTGATCGTTAATATTTGACACAATTTTATTTATTGAAAATTACTTAAAAATAAGGTGACAAATCAAATGAACCATACACATGAGTTGACAGATTGCATTTTGCTCAAAAGCAAACACTGTCATATTATAGAATAACTAAGAGTTTGAGACAGTAAAAAACAAAAGTATGAAATTGTCAAGGATTTTATATATCAAATGGTACAAATATAATTATTTAATTTACTGTTGGGTTATTGGTTAACCCGTTAATAAAAAACCTAAAACCGTTAAGAACTATAACCCGATAATAAAAAATTTAAACGGTTACCGAAACTGCTAAACCAATAACTTTTTTTCAGTTTGATTTTGAACTGCCCTGAGCTTCAGTGTCCGGGGGGGGGGGGGGGGGGGGAGTTTCTCCCGTACCAAATT
>JBCEWC010001917.1:0-37473 GCA_038996855.1 Solanum aculeatissimum | reverse complement strand
CCGATGATGAGTGTAATGATGCTATGATGGCTTGACCGAGGGTCTTCGGGTCCTCTTTCGCCATGTCACATCTAGGCCCCCTATCCGGGTCATGACATTTGGTGCTCATACTTGACTTGTTGGCAATTCAAACACTTTGCCACGAACTCAACTATGTCCCTTCTTATCCTGAACCACCAATAATATTATTTTAGATCATGAGACATCTTTGTCACACTCGGATTGATGGAATATCTAGCACAATGGGCCTCCTCAAATATCAATCTCACCCAATCTCCCACCTTAGGTACACAAACTCTACTATTTACCCTCAAAACACCATCAGAATCAATAATAGTTGTCTTGGCTTCACCTCTCAACACTTTTTCATGGATCAAGCACAACCTGGGATCCTCAAACTGATGAACACATATCTGATCAAGCAAAGAAGATCTAGCCTCAACAAAGGAAAATATACTATAAGGAGGAGAAATATCTAAACGAACCATTTGTCTAGCAAGCGACTGAACCTCCAAAGCTAAGAGCCTTTCCTCAGCCCTCAAAAATGCCAAACTCCCCATACTAGTAGCCTTCTGACTCAAAGCATCTACCACTACATTTACCTTCCTGGAGTGATATAGAATAGAGATATCATAGTTCGTTAGGAACTCCAACTACCTACGTTGTCTCATGTTCAGATTAGGCTGAGAAAAGATGCATTTGAGACTCTGAAGATTGGTAAAGATCTCATAATACACCCCATAAAGATAGTGTCACCACAACTTTAACACAAACACAACTGCAAATCATGGGTATGGTAGTTCCTTTTATGAACCTTCAATTATCTTGAAGCATAGGCTATCACTTTCCCCTTTTGCATCAATACACCACCCAAACTCACACCAGAAGCATCACAATATACCACGAATGGCACTTCCTTCTCGGGTAAAGTAAGATTCGGCGTTGAAGCCAACAAATCCTTGAGCTTTTGGAAGCTCACCTCACACTCCTCAGACCACTGAAATGCCACATACGTTTGAGTCAATCTAGTCAATGAGGCTTCTATAGAGGAAAATCTCTTAACAATACGCCGATAATACCCCGTCAAACTAATGAAACTCTGAATCTTAGTCACCAAAATAGGTCTAGCCCACTCACGAATAGCTGCCACCTTGGCTGGATCTACCATAATACCATTCTTTGTCACCACATGCCCAAGGAATGCAACTGACTTGAGCCAAAACTCACATTTGAGAACTTTGCATGCAACTTCTCTTCCCTTAATCTCTGATGTATGGTCCTCAAGTGTTGAACATGATTAACCTCGCTCTTGGAATAAACTAAGATATCAATTGTGAACATGATCACAAATATATCCAAGTAGATTTTGAACACTCGATTCATCATATCCATAAGAGCAACCAGGGCATTAGTCAACCTGAATGACATAACCACAAACTCATAATGCCCATAACGGGTCCTAAAAATTGTCTTTGGGATATCAGACTCCCAAGCTCTCAACTGATGATATCCAAACCTCAAATAAATCTTGGAGAATACTGAGGCACCCTGCAACTAGTCAAAAAAATAAGGATAAGGTGTTCAATATAAATAGGTACATCGATTATGAACGGTTATAATATGGTTAAAAGGAGTGAAGCAAAGAAGCGTTGTGTTGGAGAGAGGATAGTTATGTAAATAAATAATTTAAAAGGAATTCTTGTCTTGTAGTGGTGTCACATCGCCATATATAAGACTTCTATTTTGCTCTGCTCTTCACCTAACTGACCCTTGATGGAGAGGATTTCAACATACTATATGTCTTTAATTTCATTTTTGCTGCCTTTGATAGATCCCGAGATGAATTGTTGGACTAAATTGTTGTTTGCAGTTGCTAGTGCATCTTGGTTAGCCCTCAACTTATCTTGCACGACACCACCTTCCCATTTTGGTTGAGATAATCTTTGACTTGATTCTCCTACTACACCGCCACCTCTAAAGTTTCTTGACGAGCGAAAGAAAGATTATAATTTTTCTTGAATTGCCTCTATATCTCCGAAGAATTATGAATCAATCTCCATTAAAAGTTTCTACTAGCTTCTTTCCAATCTTTTAATAGTCACTGTCATATTATTGCTTTTCAAGCCTCGCCAAAATGTATTTCTAGTGAATTCACTTGAGATATTTTTGGATATAACAGCAAGCTTCCTTGCAAATTCTATTTTTGAAAACTTAGTGCAGATAAATGGGTTTTCTCCTCCTCTAACGGTCGTCATTTTTGCTACCTCAATAGGATCACTTGCTCTAATTGAGTTTTGAGATTTGTTGAAGTTAAACTACTAATGGGAATAATCATTGTTTGCTATTGTAATATGTTAAGTTTTGCTCATAGAGGTGTCACATTATGCTATTGTTCCTCTTCTACATCAATCAAACGTTTCTTAACTGTATGAAAATATCATCCGACCAAACTTTCTAAATTAAGCATACATAAAATTTTAAAGCAGATGAAAAAAAAATCATAAGAAGACACAGGCCTACTAAATATTAAAAGTCTTGATGTCATCATGAATTTTACCTTTAAAAATCTAATCAGTAAGCTTTAATTTGGATGATAGATTATTTTGGAGGCAAGAAACTCGAGAAGCTACGAGAGATTGGGAGGGAAAACTTGGTGGAAAAGGAATAGTCGTTAAAATATTAAAAAAGCAGGGAGATTTTCATGTAATAGTACCAGAATGATGCTTGGCAGAATACCTGAATGATTGAAGTGATTTAGGATGATGTTGTGGGCGGAGTTTGAAATTTCGCAAATGGAGGTGTTGAGGGTAAATTGCTAGGAATTAAAAATAAGAAACGAGGGTTATAGGGAGAAGACTGATATATAAGCATACCTGGATGGTTCTGAAGCGTGGATGCTAATTTTCTAATAGATTCTATAGCGACTGATTTGGATTGGTGGTGCGAACAACATGAAAGTCGCAGTAGCGTAGGATGACGTCAAAAATTAGCAGAAGAAAGTGTTCGATGAAATATATTGGGTAGTGGAGGGAGATCTAGTGAAGTGGATGATGTTTGTTGAAGGTAAAGCGACAACAGATAAGAGTGAAGTGTCGTTTGAGATAGGTATGTTAAATGTGGAAAAGCATGGAATTTGATTTATAGAGAATTGAACGCCTGTGGTGGCACCACGTAGGCAGATTAAAAATCCTCTTATCTATCTATCTATATATATATATATGATTTTTTTCTTTTACACGTCCTTTAAGAAATTAAAATAAAAACAATAATTTTATTAATTTACTTGTTAAGAATTTATTTTTTTTGCAACTACAAAATTTATTTATACAGTGAAAAACAAAGATTAATTATAAATTTTGTTAATTGAAAAATAATTTAAATAACTATTTATGTTTATCCTAAAAAATACAATCGACTTTTATTACGTTAAAAGCAAGAGTCTTAAAATCTTTCAAAATATATATCGATTTAAATAAATTTTAATTAGTATTAATCTATTTATCTTGATTTTTTACAAATAATATAAAATCTATCCAAAAAATAAAAAAAAATAAACTACATAAGAGGAGAATTGAAAAAGTAAGTTAGAGAGAGAACAAAAAAGGGGTTACTAATTTTAGGACATTATTATTTTTACTGTGCCTTGATATTATTATTGCGTTTTTTCAAATTTGTGCAACAAGATATATTTAAATAAATTGAAGAAAATGTGCAGTACTTTATGTTAGATAAATGAAAGATGGAGATGGAGGTGGAGGTGAAGATAGGAGATAGAAGAGAAAAGGGAAAGTTATAAAGGGCGTGAGGACTTATAAAAAATAATTTTATTTATTAAAAGTTTTTTCATAAATTATAATATGGTATGCCTCATTCATCATAAAATTTCAGGTATCTTGTCAAAGCTAAATGAAAGAAATAGTATCTACTTTTAAATGTAATAATTATGATGTTAATAAAAAATTATTATACTGTAAAAATATCATTCATCGTCCACTAAAAGTTTCGTTGTTAAGCCATCATTTTTATGAATCAATCACATAAAAAGAACATTTCAATTTAAATAGAATAGTCAAAATTAATAATATATATGAATTCTAGACATACCTATACATTTTGATATATTTTTCATTTCAAAAGAATGATTTATTTCTTTTTTGACAACACTTACTTTTAATTTTTTGTTAACATACTTAAAATCACAAAATTTAATAATAATTTAATATATTTAATATAACTTTAATTTAAAATGATAAAATTAAATAATTTTATTTATTTTTTAAATTCTATATCTAGTAAAATCAAACTTTACTTTTTATTATGAATAGCAAACCCAAATCCATTTAAATGCATATTAATATCATAAGTACCAAATTCATATTATTAATGTTAATAATTATAATTATAATATAATACACGTCCTCCCGGTACTAAGTTAGAAGGCCCATTGGAAGCAATTTGAAAGAAAAGAATTTGGGGAATCCGGTTGGCGGCCAGGCAAATTTGAGGCGGTATATTGACCGAGGCGTGTTGTCCGAAACCTCCACAAACGTGACGTGCTTCTATTCTACTCTCTTTTGGCAACTGCAAAAAGAAATCCATCGCATATAAAAATCTCTATAGATTTTCCTCTGCCTATAGACAAAAAAAAATGGCAGAGAAGAACACTTTGGAATCTGTGAGGAAATGGGTTGTCGAACACAAACTCCGAACAGTTGGTAAATCATAAATCTTGATTATTGATATGGGTACCAGCTGATTCTCTCTTTCTTTCGTTTTGATGTTGCGTTTTTGTTTTTGGTTGAAGGGTGTTTGTGGCTTAGTGGAATAGCGGGTTCAATTGCTTATAATTGGTCTCAACCCCACATGAAAACCAGCGTTAAAATCATTCATGCCAGGTAATTTTACTCTTTTTATCCCCAATTTCTGTTTGCTAGCGGAAGGGATTGACGATTATAAACATAATTTATTTTTTTTCTACGATCGAGTGTATGTGTTGCCCGATTCATTGATTGGCTGTACTTGTAATCAATTCAGTTCTGAGCTAGGGTTCCTTAGCAGGACTTAGTCATGTTAATTGTTTTTGCATTCGTATATATGTCTGTGTGTTGAATTAGCTTGCTGTATTGTTCACTTTCTGTTTGAGTTAAAACTTAAACCTAAGTTGTTCCGATTTGGCAGAATTTAACTTTTAAGATTCAGGGCTATATGGATATGGGTGCTGGGATTCTGGTATGGATACTTTTAAAATGCGCACACACATATCAGGCTTTATGTTGTTCAGATCTTCATCTTCATAAGCAGTTTTCGACTTTAGGGTTCAGGTTTGTTTATTGGAGAAGGGGGATTCTTCATCTTCATAGGCAGTTTTTTTTTACTTTAGAGTTCAGGGTTGGTTTATTGGAACCCGCACTTTCCTGACAGGACATTTTGATCCCTTTTTCCGTCATCCTCCCCCAACTCTGATTCAGAAAGGGTATCTACTCTTTATTTCAACTCATATGTCGTGCAAAAAGCATGCTGAGTATTTGGATTTCAAAGGCGGTGTTCATTTGGTTAAAGATACACAGAATTTATGAAACCAGCCTTATTGGGAGACACTATCCTATATTCTCATCGGAGGTTGTCTTAAACTTTTCCACGATCTCATGAACAATAATTTGTCGTACTCAGCAAAACTAGCTGAGGGGTAGCACTACTGGTGTTAGCTTCAAAACAGCTTTTCATCTATCAGCAAGAAATAAAATAAATTCAATTTTTGCCCAAAAAAATGTCTTTTCTTGGTGTTCGATTGGGGAATATTTCTTTTTCAAAAAGTTCAACTTTTTTGGTTGCTACTCTTCACATTTTTGAAGCTGACACCAATATCTCCCGCTCACCAAGTTAGAACAGGAGTGAAGGGGGAGGGGGAGTTGCTAGTATATAGCTCTCTTTTTGTCCATGCTTTGACATTCTTCTAATTGGACAAGCTCTTATACATGGTTCCATGAACCATGATGAGTACTTCCCTTATACTTCTTGTAAGTGCCTGTTCATTGTATTATGTTGGTATAGATGGCCTCCAATTTGTTACGTTTGAATGCCCCGACGGTTCCATTTTTCATTGTGTTATGGTAATATGGATGATCTCCTTGTGTTATGTTCGCATGCCTTGGCTGTTCCACTTTTAGCTTGTATTTGTCTAGTTTTGTGGTGGGCGAGATGGATTTGTTGATGCTAATTAAAGAGAGATGTATAGTTATAATGTTGAATACAAGGAACCTAGTAGGATACTAGGATATGCATGTCTTCCAAGTTGAGAAAACATTCTACTTTGAGAGGTCTTGAATGCTCTAACATTTTGGCAAGTTGTACATCTTGCCTTTTTACTCTCTTGTAAGAGTGGAGTCTGTTGCACTCTGCGATGTGATGCCTTTGTTCTTGAAAAAGGGGCATTTACATGCTCTGGGCTTAATTAGAACTGCCTTACTATTTGTTATTGGTTTGTTTATTCATGGAACATATTCTTGAGTGATCTTCATCATGAGTGACTGATGTTTTTTTGGGTAATCAGGCTGCACGCACAGGCTCTCACACTTGCTGCATTAGCGGGGGCTGCAGTCGTCGAGTATTATGACCATAGCTCAGGAGCCAAAGCAGAACGTGTTGCCAAGTTCCTCCAACCGCAAGCCCATTCTCACAAAGAGTGAATTACTACTTGAATGAATAAAAATCGAACTGATTAGGCACAGCTTTCTATGGAAGAGTTTTACTAAATCAAATTTTTAGTACTGGGTTTCCTCCTTAGGATACGATTAATGTGCGGATGCTACTGCGCCAGCACGGGCTCCTCCCCTTTTCTAAAGGGCTAATGAACTTTCTGGCTGTTGTTGTAACTTTCTTGGCCAAGTTGAGACACCATTCCCTATTCAGTTTGATTTTTGCTTGATTTATTTACGCTCGTGAGACACTGATTCCTTAAAAGTGCCCTTCTTAGCAGTGTGTGCGTATTATATAAATATATATATATTTTTTATTAAAGTACATAGATATTTGTGCAAATTAAAGTTTTGAGGGTGCATATATATCATATAGAGGTGACAAATAAGTGGGTGGAGTGGAACATGAATAGTTTCATAGAATGAATTAAATAGTTGTTCACTCATATTTTGAACAGATAAAAAGAGTTTGTTGTTGAATAAATATGAATATCTAAATTATAATAGGGATTTGAATAAAATTCAGTAAATTCACAGTTAGATTCAAAATAAGAATTAGTCTTAATTTCATCAACTCCCAAATAGTTACGATCCAAGTCGAGAACTAAAAGAAATACTCCAAAATAGAGTAGAAATATGGAATCACTCTTTTCCAAAACTTAATAAATAATAGAACTTAGAATTACAACTTCTTACAGAGAGAAAACATGCTCGGCTGCGTCTTGACTCTCAAATTGTTGAACAGTTGCAGCAAAACATAGGAAAGGTGATGTGGCGCCTCTTTGTGGCATTCATTTGCATTTTATTTTATTTTTGACGTCTTCTCTTATTTTAATTCATTATTGTATTGTAAAAATAAATTACTTAATTTATTACAAATAAATATCTTATTAATGGAGGAACATTTACAACAAACACTCTTACATGCCAATTTACAAGAAATAATTATCCATAACTCGCACATCTTTAATCTTTATCCTTAATAAATTTTCTTTTTCTTTTTTCCTTTTCTTTCTTTCTTCTAATCATAAAATAATACTCCCTCTGTCCCAAATTAATTGAGTTTTAAAAAAAAATTCAAAATTCAAAATAATTAAATTGTTCAAAGTTCAAGATGAATGTTTGAAATTTTTTCCATATTTGCCCTTTCATTTATTAAAATTTTATATTTTCTAGGAGATAAATTACATTAAATATTTATAACTTCACAAAGGATAATAGTGGAAAGTATGGTTTAAATTTTCCGTTTGAATGTTTTTCTTAATATGTGTGCATTGCCGTAAAAATTTAATTAATTTGGGTCGAAGGGAGTAGTATTTTATTTATTTATTTAACTTATTTACAAGGAATAATTATCTATAATTTAAACATAATTTTCATGTCCATATCCTTCAAACTTTATAAGTTTATGGTGTCTTATGATATTTTTTTTATTAGCCAAACACATATATAGGCTCTAAAGCTTGTCTTAAATTTCATTTTGGCACTCCAATTCAATCTTGTTTCATTTTAACTCTTCAATTCCAATTTTCTTGTTCCATTTTGACACTTTATCCAAAGAATCAACAAAATGGGGAGAATGTACTTCACATGTCATGACATGAAACAAAAAGACAATTAAAAATATACACAATCCCTCTAACTTGCCCTTATTTTTTATTTTGACACTTTATCTTACCTAATTTGTTCCGTTTTAATCTTTCAACTTTTTTTTATGTATCATTTAAACACAATTACTATTTTTTATAATTTTTTTATTTTATATTTTTTTTTATTTTAATATCGACGTTTGTCCGTTAGTTTTCAAAAAAATTCTTAAAGAATTAACAGACAAATTTTTAAAAATATATAAATTTTTTTAGAGTTTCTCTATTTTTTAAAAAAAAATAACCAAGGAAAGTGTATCAATTTTCTTTTTTACATAATCAATTAAATTAAATAACATCATATATTTTATTTTTTCTCATATGCAAGCTTTTGTGGATTTAACTCACAAAACTTTGTGGATACAAAAAACACGAGCTAGTATTTGACACACTTTTCTTGGTTTTTAAAAAAAAATATATATATATATAGAGGAACTCTAAAAAAATATTTATTTATTTTAAAAAATTGCCTATTAATTTTTTAAGAATTTTTTTAAAACTAATGGACAAATATCGATTATAAAATAAAAAGATAAAAATAAAAAACAAATATAAAAATTAATTTTTTTTAATAAAATTAGTAATTGTACTTAAATTATACATAACAAATAGAGTTGAAAGATTAAAATGGAACAAAAGGTAAGATAGAGTGTCAAAATAAAAAAATAAGGGTAAGTTAGAGGGATTGTGTATGTATTTTTAATTGACTTTTGTACCATGTTATGACATGTGAAATACATTTTTCTCATGTTGTTGATTTCTTGGAAGGAAGTGTCAAAATGAAACAAGAAAATTAGAATTGAAGGGTTAAAATGAAACAAGATTGAATTAGATTGACAAAATGAAATTTAGAAATAAGTTTAAGAGTCTGATTGGTCTTTTTTATTTGTATATATAAACTCATATTTAATTTATGAACATTCACATTCAAGATTATCCTTTCTCCTCTTGGTCCTATTGGCTTGTGAATGAACTAACATGTAATAAAAAAGAAGCACACGAAGGTAAAAAAATATTTTATTTTCAAGCCTTTCTTTTTCATTTCCTCTATATTTTACCAATATGAATTCATATTTCGTTCCATGAAGATTCTCATTCAAGATTATCTTTTCTCTTATTCATTTGAGTGGTTCGTTATTTAACTAACATATAGCAAATAAGTCTATAAAAGTAATTAAGAACTAAAAGATATTTCATTCTCAAGTTTTCTTTTTTACTTTTATATGTACTTTCATATTTTTTTAATATTTTATTAGGGCAAACACATATGTAGACTCTTAAACTTATCCATTAATTTTATTTTAACACTACAATTCAACCTTGTTCAATTTTAACCCTTCAACTCCAATTTTCTTGTTCTATTTTGACACTTCTATCCAAGAAATCAACAAAATGGGGAAAGTATATTTCACATGTCATGAGATGACACAAAAGCCAATTAAAAATACATACACAATTCCTTTAACTTGCCCTTATTTTTTATTTTGACATTCTATCTTACATTTGTTCCATTTTAACCTTTCAACTCTATTTTTTATGTATAATTTAAACGCAATTACTAATTTTATAAAAAAAAAATATTTTTTATTTTATAATCGTTGTTTATCCGTCAGTTTTTAAAAATTAATAGACATTTAAAAAAAAAATTATATTTTTTTAGAATTTCTTTGTATTTTTTTTTAAAAAAAACCAGGAAAATGTGTCGATTTTATTTTTTAAATAATCAATTAAATTAAATAACATCATATATATATTTTTTTTCATATTCAAGCTTTGTGGATATAACTCAAATACTAGCTCATATTTTGTGTATCCACAAAGCTTTGTAAGTTAAATCCACAAAGCTTGAATATGAAAAAAAAAATTAAAAAAATTGATATTATTTAATTTAATTGATTATTTAAAAAAGAAAATCAACATACTTTCTTTGGTTATTTTTTTAAAGAAAATATAGAAAAATTCTAAAAAAAAATTATTATTATTTTTAAAATTGTCTATTAATTTTTTAAGAATTTTTGAAAACTAATGGACAAAGTCGATTATAAAATAAAAAAATAAAATTAGTAGTTGTGTTTAAATGATACATAAAAAATAGAGTTGAAAGGTCAAAATGGAACAAAGGTAAGATGGAGTGTCAAAATAAAAAATAAGGGCAAGTTAGATGGATTGTGTATGTATTTTTAATTGGTTTTTGTGTCATGTCATGACATGTGAAGTACACTCTCTCCATTTTATTGATTTTTTGGATAGAAGTGTCAAAATGGAACATGAAAATTGGAGTTGAAGAGTTAAAATGGAACAATATTGAGTAGGAGTGCCAAATAAAATTTAGGAACAAATTTAAGGGTTTACATATATGTTTGCTCATTTTATTAATTTGTGTATTATCATCCTCCAACTTTGTACTAATGTGTGGTTAGCGTGTGTTTATTTTTTCTAACAATCAATTTGCAGTTGTCGCTAACATTATAATGATATATTGCTGTTTGATTACAATATTTATTAGTTTTGTAGAGATGATTATTCTTTATTATTAGTACAATTGAAAAAATAATTTATAAATATATCATATAGTTTAGATTTTCTTTCTTTTTAATATTAATTGGTAAAATATTTTATTTATCCACAATTATGTTAAATTTTTTAATTCAATTTTGTTGCATATGATGAAGAGTTTGACATAAGGAGCAGAATATGATGGCGGATCTACTTGCAAAGAAAAGTGGTGTCATGACACAAAATTTGGTATGATGGCACTTGCCTTTAACCCACCAAGGCAAGTTAGCCTATACAAGATATAACAATATAATGCAGAAAATAAAGCAAAAGTACAGTTTAAATACATAAGGATATGCAATAAAAAAAGGATATTCATAATGTCAAACCCACTTAAATCTGTTGTCACATGTACAAGTCTCCACTACAACTGAATTCAAAAGAATCTTACACAAGTTTTAATGTCTTTAATTCTCAAATATAACAAAAATAGTAAGTAAATAGAAGTATGAAGAGTCCGCTGAAAAAGACTAGCTGCTACCTCTCAGACTGTTTCAGAGCTTGATCTAAAATAGGAAGTAAAGAGATTAGGAGGTGCCAGGCTTAATACCTACATAAGCGTAGAAGCAAGGGGTGAGTACCCAACAATATCGTATCCAACAAATAAATTTTTATCTCTTAGTAAAGCAGTAATGAACATAGTGTCACGATCCGAACCTAGGGTTTAACCGTGACACAATGAATGTGACACCCGAAGGCACCCCATCCAAGCCTCTTATTCATATCATAAACATATATAAGGTATAATAAGCAAAACATAAGAGAGTAGCAAATAGAATATAACATCACATAAGTCAAATGATTCCCTTAGGGGAATTACAACATCATAACTCCAAATCATGCCTCTACATCATAAGATCTTGGCGGTGACTAGAACATAGTTTACTAGCTCACCCTTAAGATATAACATAAAAAAAAAGTCATAAAGTCTCAACATAAGGAGAAAACATGATATGAAAGGGTTTGTTCCCGAAGCATGGGAACTAACTAATAAGTCTTCAAAAAGCTCAACTTCAAATCTAACAACAAAATGGAAGAGTAGTCTCGTCGTCCGTGTCTACATGGTTAGATCATGTAGGCAAAGAAATATGCGTTAATACATGAAATGTACTAAGTATGTAGGTATGCTATGCATCAAGGAACATCATAACATAATATCAATATGCATAATCATAATCAATAGAATAAGGACACAATATGAATGATTAATGCATGTTTAAAACCTTGAGAAGAAGCATTATTAAAACCTTCATAATCCAAACACACATATGTGGGAATAATACCATAACCGACAATAAGACCATGAAAACTATTACATGGAATCCTAATATTCCCTCAACAACAAGTGAAAGAGGAGTCTACTTTGACAAAGTAGACTCAACCCCACCCTTTGGGCTCTATCCTAGCACGATGAGTGTCACATGAACATAAAATATCCCACCCTTTAGGCTCTATCCTAGCACGATGAGTATCACATGAACATAATGATAATTGGATCCAATAGCTAACCTTATAGGTAGATAATCATCAACCTATGGTAGCACGTAGTTATGAGACTTGAGGATTGATATAAGGACCCTTGGAGATAGTCCCCTTCACACAAACTCATTCAGCGCTAAGTCATATCCCACAGAATACATAATCATGTATATACATAGTTTTGAACATAATTCTTACTTTATGAAAATTCTACTTTCATAGCTTTGTAAATAGGTATCATATGTCATGAAAACATCTCACATCATAGTAATAGTCCATCTACATAACTTTCACATAGTGTGGATATACTCCCCATCTTAACATCATCATTAGGCTTTTACGTCACCCTCATCATCATAGCATAATCATTATCATTATAACATCATCATCATCATCATTATTAAAAAATATTTTTCATACTTAGAATCATATTTATTGAAATCATAGCTTACCATAGGGAATTAGGGCCATGTGTGGGTTCATGAACAATTGAGTTAAAATCATACAATTAAATGAAAATCATAGAGGAATCATGCAATTAAAATCAATTTGGATCATTAGTAAAGGAACCCACATCAATTCATTAAGCCCTAATTATCATATACTTGAAAATCATATACTTTCACTTGAAAATCATAGAAATCATGTAATTCTTCATAATTCATGCATAAAATAGGTGTCACAACCATAGAATAATCGTAATCCAAACATTTGGAATCATATCATAAAAACTCATGAAAAATCACTATGAAACTTTGAAAAAAAGGAGGGTTTGGATTGAGCTCCATGGTTGAAACTAATCCATGAATGTCTACATACCTCAAGTGAAAAGTCTTGGCAATCGGAGTGGAATGACCTTGAAATTCTTGACCCAAACTATAGCCCTAGCTTCAATGGAGAGAATCCTTAGAGAGAAATTTTTTAAAATTTTAGGAGATATTTTGAGAGTGAATGAGATGGAATGAAATAGGAATAGAATTTATAGGGTTTGAGTTGGTTAAGTTAGTTAGAAGGGCCAAAACGACGTAGTTTAGGAGTTAAATTAGAAATGACCAAAAAATCCTTTATTTAAAATCTATCAAAGCTATTTATGAGATCCCATTTATGGGCTGTAATCTAATCCACGAGTCGTGGTTGACCCCTCGTGGAACACATCACAAAAATTTAGCTACTGCATATTGTATTTTGAAACCGTGACACCTCTTTTATGGTTCGTAGTTCCTTTAACACATTGTAAAACTCCTCATAGAGTAGCTTCTAGACTTAGAAAATTTTCATTCCTCAGGGCTTCTTTCATGATACAGTCCACGGGCCGTGATTCCATTTTATGACCTGTCCTATTCTTCATGGAATGATTTTCAAAAGCTAAAAAAAATTTAACTTTCTGGACTCAGGTCCACAAGACCTTTCTACGATCCGTGGTCCCATCCACAAGCCATAGATTGGCTCGTATAACCTGCCAGTATCCAAAATTTTGCAACTCATCATTTTCAGGCCTTTCAACATGCAGAGTGTTATAATATCTCCCCCATGAAATCATTCGTCCTCGAATGAGACAAAAGAAAGACTGAGTAGGATAGAAATATAACCATCAACCCAACATGAATTAAAAAATACAACATAAACATCGCATAAAATCATCAAATATCATTCAAAAACAGTCTCATGATCATGCATGCAATATGACAAGGAAATCTATATTCATGAGAATTTGGGAGAATAGATAATATTAGATACCTTAGGCTTGAATAGAAGAAAGGAGTTAAGAATATCGTTTCATTATATCCGCCTTAACTTCCCAAGTAGCATTCTCAACTTGTTGGTTTCTCTATAACACTTTATCAGATGTGATTTCTTTATTTTCCAATTTCTTCACTTGCTGGTCCAAAATCTCAACTGATACTTCTTTATAGGTCAAATCCTCCTCAATAGTCAAATCCTTCGATAGAACAATGGAACAATAGAATTAGGATCACCCATGTATTTTCTCAACATGGACACATAAAACACCTGATGAACCATAGCTAACTCCTTAGGCAAATCTAGATCGTAAGCTACTTTCCCACTTCTCTTCTTAATCTCATAAAGTCCCACATATCTAGGACTTAATTTTCCTTTTTTGCCAAAATGCATTACACCTTTCATAGATGAAATCTTCAAATACATCAATCACCTTCCTTAAACTCAAGATCCTTTTTCCTAATATCAGCATATGACTTTTGACGACTTTGGGCAGCCTTCAACCTTTCCCTTATGATCTTTACTTTCTCCATAACATCAAGTACCAAATTTTATCCAATCAAAGACATCTATCCAACCTCAAACCATCCCACTAGGGACCTACACCATCTACCATACAAAGCTTCAAACAACTCCACCTCAATACTTGAGTGAAAGCTATTGTTATAAGCAAATTCAATAAGAGGTAAGTGATCATCCCAACCACCTTTGTAATCAAGCACACATGTCCTCAACATATCTTCTAATGTTTGAATTATCCTTTTAGCTTGTCCATCTGTTTGGGAATGAAATGCAGTACTTAACTTCACCTTTGTACCTAGGCCCTTTTGGAAAGACCTCCAAAAATGCAAGTAAATTGAGCATCGCGATTTGATATTATAGACAATGGTACCCCATGCAACCTTATTAATTCTTGAATGTAGACCCTCGCATAATCTTCGACACTATAAGAAGTCTTTACCGGTAAAAAGTGAGCTATTTTTGTCATTCTATCAACAACCATCCAATTGAGTCAAATTGATTCCTAGTCTTTGACAAATCCATAATGAAATTCATATTCACTTCCTCCCATTTTCATGTAGGTATCTCAATATATTGGGCCAAACCACCCGGCATTTGGTGTTCCACCTTCACTTGTTGATAATTTGCACACCCCATCACACACTTTGCTATATCTTTCTTCATATCATTCCACCAATACATCTCTCTCAAATCTTTATACATTTGGTGGATCCCGGATAAATAGAATTAAATTATGAGCTTCATCAAGTATCTTTTCTCTTAGACCATCCACATTAATGACACACAACCACACTTGGTAACGAAGCACTTCATCTCCCTTTTGTGAGAAGACCTTTACCTTCTTATGAACCACTAACTCCTTCAATTTAACCAAAGTAGGATCTATGTCTTGCTTTGATTTAACTTTTTCTATCAAAGATGATTTCACCCCATTTAGCACCAATACACTATCATTATTCAATCCATTCAACCTCACACCCAAATGAGTCAAGAAATGCACCTCTTTACCAACTCTTTCTTTCCATTCTCAACAAGTACAATGCTACCCATAGACATTCTACTTAATGCATCAACCACAATATTAGCCTTGTCGGGTGATACGTCACACTCATATCATAGTCCTTTAGAAGCTCCAACCACGTCCTTTGACTTAGGTTCAAATCCCTTTGGATAAATATATATTGCAAACTCTTGTGATCGGTGAATATATCAAAATGCACCCTATAAAGATAATATTTTCAAATCTTCAATGCAAATACAATGACCAATAATTTAAGATCATGAGTCAAATAATTTCTTTCATGTACTTTCAATTGCCTTAAGGCATAGGCAATGACATCAACACACAACTCAAGCCTATATGTTTGGCATCACAATATACAATAAAATCATCCAGACCTTTGAGCAATGTCAAAATAGAAACCGAAGTAAGACGATCTTTCAACATTTGGAAACTTTTCTCATACTCATCGAACCATTGAAATTTTACCTTTTTAGGGTCAACTTAGTCAAAGGAGAGGCCATAGAAGAAAACCCTTCAACAAATCTTCTATAATATTTGGCCGAACCCAAAAAGCTCCTAATATCGAATGGAGACAATGGTCTCAGACAACTTTTCACCACCTCCATTTTCTTGGGATCAATTCTAATATCATCATCCAAAATAATCAGTCCAAGAAAAGCCATCTCCCTTAGCCAAACTCACACTTGCTAAACTTAGCAAAAAGTTGCCTATCTTTCAATATGTGCATCACAATCCACAAACAATCCTCATGTTCCTTGACATCCTATGAATAAACCAATATATCATCTATAAACGTAACCACAAACAAATTCAAATATGGCTTGAATACCCTATTCATCAAATTGATAAAAGCGGCAACAACATTTATTAGTCCAAATGACATAACCAAGAATTCAAAATGTTCATACCGAGTTCTAAATGTGGTCTTTGGAATGTCACCCTCCTTCACTCTCAATTAGTGATATTCGGATCGAAGATCAATCTTAGAAATGTATCGTGCACCTTGTAGTTAGCTAGATAGATCATCAATCCTCATAAGTGAATACTTGTTTTTGATAGTCACCTTATTCAATTGTTGATAATCCAGACACATCCAAAGTGAACCATCCTTCTTTCTTATAAATAATATAGGAGCACCCCATGGGGATACACTAGGCCTTATAAACCCTTTATCAAGTAAGTCCCTTAATTATTCAATTCTTTCAACTCCACTAGGGTCATTCGATATGGAGATATAGAAATAGGTTAGGTGTCGAGTAAAAGATCAATGACAAAGTCAATTTCCCTTTTGAGAGGGATACCAGGTAAATCATTGGGGAAGACATTGGGAAATTCATTAACTATAGGGACCGAATAAAAAGTAAAAATATTGGACTCAACATCCATGACTCGGACAACAAGATATATGCAACATTTGGAAATTATTTCATAGCCTTTACATAAGAGAAATTTTCCCTTAAACATCAAAGTTGTTCCTTTCCGCTCATGGATAAGCTCATTAGGAACTTGGAATGTGACCCTACGGGTTCCACAATCAATATAAGATCCATGCAACCAATTCATACCAAGAATAATATCAAAATAAATCATATTGAGTTCAACAAGATTACATGGAAAGACTTTATGCAAGACCATCATGGAAAAATTTCTATAGACGTTTTTTGCTAGGATTGACACACTACTTGGAGTATAAACGGAATAAGGTTCTAACAAGACTTCCGGAGACACATAAAATTTTATGGTAAGGTAAGGAGTAATAAAATACATATTAGCATCCGGGTTAAGCAAAACATACATATCATGATCAAAGACTCTTAACATACTGCTAACCACATTGAGAGACTACTCAACCTCTTGCCTAGCATGTAGAATATAGAATCAATTATCACGAGGACCACCTCCTTGAGCTTGGGCACCTTGTTGCACTTGCCCTCTTTGAACCATTTGACCTTGTGGACACCCTTCCATACCTTTGTCAGTCACATGAGGACACTCAAATATCTTATGCCCCATCATTCCATAACCAAAGGAGAGGCCATAGAAGAAAACCCTTCAACAAATCTTCTATAATATTTGGCCGAACCCAAAAAGCTCCTAATATTGAATGGAGACAATGGTCTCAGACAATTTTTCACCACCTCCATGTTCTTGGGATCAATTCTAATATCATCATCCAAATTAATGTGTCCAAGAAAAGTCATCTCCCTTAGCCAAACTCACACTTGCTAAACTTAGCAAAAAGTTACCTATCTTTCAATATGTGCATCACAATTCCTCATGTTCCTTGACATCCTATGAATAAACCAATATATGATCTATGAACATAACCACAAACAAATTCAAATATGACTTGAATACCCTATTCATCAAATTCATGAAAGCGGCAGTAACATTTATTAGTCCAAATGACATAACCAAGAATTCAAAATGTTCATACCGAGTTCTAAATGTGGTCTTTGGAATGCCATCTTCCTTCACTCTCAATTAGTGATATTCGGATCGAAGATCAATCTTAGAAATGTATCGTGCACCTTGTAGTTAGCCAGATAGATCATCAATCCTCATAAGTGGATACTTGTATTTGATAGTCACCTTATTCAATTGTTGATAATCCAGACACATCCAAAGTGAATTATCCTTCTTTCTTATAAACAATACAGGAGAACCCCATGGGGATACACTAGGCCTTATAAACCCTTTATCAAGTAAGTCCCTTAATTATTCAATTCTTTCAACTCCACTAGGGTCATTCGATATGGAGATATAGAATTAGGTTGGGTGTCGAGTAAAAGATCAATGACAAAGTCAATTTTCCTTTTGAGAGGGATACCAGGTAAATCATTGGGGAAGACATTGGGAAATTCATTAACTATAGGGACCGAATCAAAAGTAGAAATGTTGGACTCAACATCCATGACTCGGACAACAAGATATATGCAACCTTTGGAAATTATCTCATAGCCTTTACATAAGAGAAATTTTCCCTTAAACATCAAAGTTGTTCCTTTCCACTCATGGATAAGCTCATTAGGAACTTGGAATGTGACCCTACGGGTTCCACAATCAATATAAGATCCATGCAACCAATTCATACCAAGAATAATATCAAAATAAATCATATTGAGTTCAACAAGATTACATGGAAAGACTTTATGCAAGACCATCATGGAAAAATTTCTATAGACTTTTTTTACTAGGATTGACTCATTACTTGGAGTATAAACGGAATAAGGTTCTAACAAGACTTCCGGAGACACATAAAATTTTATGGCAAGGTAAGGAGTAACAAAATACATATTAGCATCGGGGTTAAGCAAAACATACACATCATGATCAAAGACTCTTAACATACTGCTAACCACATTGAAAGACTACTCAACCTATTGCCTAGCATGTAGAATATAGAATCAATTATCACGAGGACCACCTCCTTGAGCTTGGGCACCTTGTTTGCACTTTCCCTCTTTGAACCATTTGACCTTGTGGACACCCTTCTTTAACTTTGTTAGTCACATGAGGACACTCAAATATCTTATGCCCCATCATTCCATAACCAAAGAAAGTCTTCGTCCCTCTTAAGAAATCACCAACATGGTTCCTCCCATACTTAGGACACCTAGGAGGAATAACACCACCACCCTTCACCACATCACCATCAGCCTTAGGGTTAGACACCCTTTCTTTGTCAAGCCCTTGAGAAGCAGCTTTAGATTACCCTTGGCCTTGTTGAAAATGGTCACCATCGGACTTAGTATTAGAAAGTCCACCATCAAAATGAGCCTTTTTTACTCCCTCATCCTCATATTTTGAAGTTTCTCACTGATCTCCACTTGTTTGGCATATGTCATAAGCCTGGAAATATCCATCTCCTTACTGAGCATTACGGCTTTACATTCTATCTTCACTAAGTCAGACACACCCAAAGTGAACTTGTTCATACGAGCCCTAGAGTCGGTCACCAAAGAAGGAGCATATTTTGATAATTTTGTGAACTTGAGGGCGTATTCCCTCACACCCATACCACTTTGCCTCAAGTTCATAAACTTCATCTCTTTAGCTTCCCTTAGTTCAAGTGGGAAGAAACGATCAAGAAAAGCGACTTTAAACATCTCCCAATCAATAGACCCTTCTTCAACTCTCTCAAACTTCCATTGTGTGAACCAAACTTGAGTAACTCCCTTAAGTTGATAAGCTGCCAATTTGTCCTTCTCCTCTGAAGATACCCCCATAATCTCCACCACCTTGTAGACTTTATCAATAAATTCTTATGGATCCTTATCCACCTTAGAATCATGGAACTTTTGAAAAATCATCCTAGCAAAATCTCTTATCCTAGAAGTCAGAGTAGGAGTCTTTAGAGAAGTAATAACTTGAGCCAACATAGTAATAGTGGCCCTAAACTCACTATTGGTAACTTGGTCGGCTTGAGGGATTTGAGAAACTTAAGAAGCCGGAGAAACTTGATCCTCATGAGCAACAACGTCCCTAGGCAATGGAGCACGTTGTAGAGGCCTTCTCTAAAAATATCAAAGGACAAGCATTATGGAATGAGAGTCTTGAAGGCATATCATTGATCATAAAAGAAGCAAAGATTTTCTAAATGGCTCATAACCTCTCGCTCATAGATATGGCGCGCTTCACACCTATGAACAAGACTCTACTAGACGTAGCATGTTGAACTCCTTAGGATGCTTTCAAATCTTGTGCTATGATACCAAGTTTGTCATGATCCAAACCTAGGGTCTAGTCGTGACACAGCGAATGTGACACCCGAAGGTGACCCATCCAAGCCTCTTGTTCATATGATAAGCATACATAAGGTATAATAAGCAAAACATAACAGAGTAGAAAGGGAATATAACACTATATAAGTCAAATATTTCTCTTAGGGGAATTAAAACATCATAAGTCCAAATCATGACTCTACATCATAAGATCTTGGCGAGGACTAGAACATAGCTTACTCACCCTTAAGATATAACATCAAAAGAAAAGTGATAAAGTCTCAACATGAGGAAAAAACATCATATGGAAGAGCTTGTTCCCGAAGCATAGAAACACATCAACAATTCTTTAAAGCTCATCTCTGGCTAGCCATGAAGTGGAAGAGTAGTCTCGTCGGCCATCCCTACATGGTTAGATCATGTAGGCAAAGAAGTATGTATTAGTATGTGCAACGTACTAAGTATGTAGGTATGCCATGCATCAAGGAACATCATAACATAATATCAATATGCATAATTATAATTAATAAAATAAGGACATTATATGAATGATCAATGCATGTTTAAAACCATGAGAAAAAGCATCATTAAGACCCTCATAATCCTAACATACATATGTGGGAACAAGATCATAATCGATAATAAGACCATGTGGACTATTACATGGAATCCCAATATATTCTCTACACCGAGCAAAAGAGGAATCTATTTTGCCAAGGTAGACTCAATCCCACCCTTTAGGCTTTATCCTAGCACGGTGAGTATAACATGAACATAAAAGATCCCACTCTTTAGGCTCTATCTTAGCACGATGAGTATCACATGAACATAATAATTATTAAATTCAATAGCTAGCCCTATAGGCACATAATCATCAACCTATGGTGTCATGTAGTTATGAGACTTGAGGAATTATATAAAGACCCTTGGAGATAGTTCCCCTCACACAAGCTCATTTGGTGCTGAGTCATATCCAACAGATATATAATCATGCATATACAAAACTTTGAGCATAATTCATACTTTATCAAAAACCATACTTTTATAGCTTTGTAAAATAAGTATCATATGTCTTGAAAACATCTTGTATCATAGGCATAGTCCATTTACATAACTTTCATGTAGTATGGATATACTCCCCATCTTAACATCATCATTAGGGTCTTAGGTCACCCCAATCATCATAGCATCACCATCATCATAACATCATCATTGTAGCATCATCATCATCATTATTAACACATACTTTTCATGCTTAGAATCATATTCATTGAAATCATAGCTTACCATGGGGAATTAGGACCATGTTTGGGTTTATGAGCAATTTAGTTAAATCATGCAGTTAGTGAAAATCATAGAGGAATCATGCAATTGAAATCAATTTGGATCATTAGAAAAGGAACCAACATCAATTCATCAAGTCCTAATTATCATATACTTTCACTTGGAAATCGTTTAATCTTCATAATTCAATAAGTGTCACAACCATAGAATAATCGTAATCCAAACATTTGGAATCATATTATAAAAACCCATGAGAAATCACTATGAAACTTTGAGAAAACAAAGATTTGGATTGGGATCCATAGGTAAAACTAATCCATGGGTGAAGCCCGACATACCTCAAGTGAAGAACCTTAGCAATTGAAGTGGAATGACCTTGAAATCCTTGACCTAAACTGGAACCCTAGATTCACTAGAGAGAATTTTTAAAACTTTAGGAGAGATTTTAAGAGTGAATGAGATAGAATGAATTAGGAATAAGTCTTATAGGGTTTGAGTTAGTTAAGTTAGTTAAGAGGAAAAAAAACATAGTTTAGGAGTTAAAACGATTATAAATGATCAGAAAATCCTTCATTTAAAATCTACCAAAGCCATTTATGAGACCCCATTCACGGGCTGTAATTCAATCCACGAGTCGTGGTTGGCCCCTCATGGAACACGTCACAAAAAGTCAACTACTAAAAATTGCATTCGAAATTATGAAACCTCTTCTACGTTCCATAGTTCCTTTAATGGACCATAATATCCCTCGTAGAGTAGCTTTCAGACTTAGAAAATTTTCATTCCTCGAGGCCCCTTTCATGATACAATCCACGGGTCATGGTTCCATTTACAACCCATCTTGTTCTTCGTGGAATGATTTTCAAAAACTCAAAAAGTTTCAACTTTCAGGACTCAGGTCCATGAGACCTTTCTATGACTCCTTGCCCCATCTATGAGTCTTAGATTGGCTCGTATAACCCTTCAGTCTCAAAAATTTTGTAACTCATCATTTTCAGGTTTTTCAACATGTAGGGTGTTACACATAGGTACTCCTATCATCCCAACCATATATCTTCACAACTACAACCCTTAATGCAGGAAAGCCAATATTCGCAATACACATATCCTCCATACAAATATTATCACGACCCAAAATGTGGTGTGATGGTACTCACCTAACCCACCAACGTGAGTCAGCCCAAATCTCAACGACTTAACAAAAATAGTAAAAGCAACAGATAACAGTCTAATAAGATAGATAAGTGGAAGAAAATGAAATACAACTATCCCAAGAACTAATATCACATGTACAAGTCTCTATGAATAGAATACTCAAATGAAATACAATTATAATGTCTAGTCCTCAAATAGCACAAAAACATAGAATGAAATCCTCGAAGGCCTGTTGAAGATATAAGCAACTACCTCACAAGAAATCCAGAAGCTCGATCCAACCCATAGAAGTCTAGCAGGATGGACTGACCTCATAACCAACAAAAATATAGCAAAGGAGTGAGCACTAAACAACAAGGTACTCAACGAAATAGAACTAACCTAAAGTAAAGCAATAAAGAACACAAGTAACTCCTTAAATCCCAACCACAATCCGTCAAACTACAAACCTGCACTCAAACAAATCCCAGCACAATATAGTATATAGATCACAGTAATATAAATAGACTTATCATTTGGCATAATATCTCAATACTCAGGTATATAAGTAGATCCAACACATTCTCACAATTAGAGATATAATAAGTATACAATGTCATAAACAATATACGACAGTATCAACAAAATATGAAATGAGATGGAGTGGATGCCATGAAATGTACATAATGTAATGTAATCTAATGTGAAGTAATCGTGATGCATGTTTGTCCTAGAATACACATCCACTGATCAGATGTCTACCTCAGACAGAACTCATGGGGGCCACAAATAGACCATGTATCTGTGTTCACGATCGGCAATGACCTCAACTCATGTCACCTGTCCAAAAATCATCTCAGCCTAATATCTGTTTGCATATTACCTCGGTCCGACCGGTAGAGACCTCAACCACCAATCCACATGTTACCTTACTCACATCTCGGTCGTAGTCATCACAAGTATCAATGCACAAATAATAATAAATGCAATATGCATTATCACAATTATATCATAATGTCAACATCATAATGATCTCAATATCTCAATATCATTAATAGTTGAATATCATAAGTATTTCAATATCATCAATGTTTCATTATCACCAGTATCTAAGTATCATCAGAGTATCATCAGTACTTCAATATAATCAATGTCGAATGATTCACAAGATCACATAGATTACGAATGGACAATTAATTTATAAATCAATGTAACACCATATCAACAAGTATTCAATATAAGAAGTCATGATCAAACCTACAATAATACAATTCTACCCCCAAATACTCAATTCCATACGTATAGAACATACAAGGTTCATTCATACGTAACAAAAGGTTAGAATTCTACTTGCCTCAAGTAAAGTCTCAAATCAAGATAAATCTACCACTTTTCCCCTTCTATGATACTCCAACTCACAAAATTCTATTCAAATATAGCATCACAATCACATAACGAATCTAATAACACTAAAATCAATCAATTCGGAGAAAAAGGATAAAATGATCAAATATCTCATGCCAGAAAACGTAGCCATAATCTAAAAATTAAAGTATGAAAATATTCTCTACGTGACAAGGAGTCCAATGGTGAAAATAATTTCAAAAACAGAGTTGAGATGAGAGAGAAATCAATATTTTAAGTTTAGAAAATCAAAATTCAAAAGTTTCCAAATTTTACCATTAAAATCACAAAATTAGAAGTCAAAAACATAATTAATCAATGGAAATCAATGAAATAGGTTAGAAAATAGTTACCTAATCACTTTGCCTTCAAAACCTTGAAAATTCTCTCTTAAAATGAAGCTTGAAATGTCAAAAATAGTGAAAAAGGGTTAAGTCACATTTTTTAAAAGATAACAATGTCCAGACATTTAGTATACTGTGTAAACGCAGAGACATAGGAGTCTCAAAACTCCGCGAACGCGGGATACTCATCCGTGAATGCGGAGATTTGGTTGCCTGAACCCCACGAATGCGGGCCCTAGCTCAAAAAATGCAGAGGTCAAGTTCCCTCACATAGCACGAATGCGGAGGGGTCCACGTGAACGTGGAGAATTGCACCAACAACACTCAACCATTCACAACAGGAATTGGACCCTCGAGAATTCGTTTAGAACCCCGTGAACACAAACCAAATATGGAACCCTGCTAAAAATAATGATCCAGACTCCATGGAACCATCAGAGTTTTAATTCGGAACTCCCATGATCCCGAACCCGAAAAATATTATTTAAACTAGTTTCGGACTCAAAAACTCAAAATATTTCTAGAAGCTCTAAAATTTTCAACGAAGCCATTTCTAGCGTTAGTTTCACCATACAGAACCACTGGAATTGACAATTTCTATACAAGCTCTCAAACTTTGAATGTTGATTAAAGTCAAACCTATGATCCAAAATGAACTAGAATTGCAACTTTAGGCCTAAAATCTCCATTTTAACTCCGAATTCAGTTATGAAATTCTCCTAGACCAAATTTGACATTTTGGGATTGATGGAATCAACGAAATTAAATTTCGACACTCGAAACTCAAAATGACCTCAAAACTCAAAATTTTCAACTTTAAACCTTTGAAAACTCTTTTTTTTGCAAAACTCCAACTTTTTACAAGATTTTCAAAATTCAACTTTTAGACTTAGCCAAAAATAATCCAAGGAAACTTTTGAAAAAGGAAAAATAGTAATTAAGTTAATTAAAAATGTCAAAAATGACCTTCGAGGTCATTACATCATTCACTACTAAAAATAATGTTCATCCTCGAACATGTGATAAGGAATATAATTGAAGGCTCAAACAACTGAGGGTCCGGGCCTGCAAATCAGACTCTATCTTCCACATAGCCTCACTCTTGGGCCTATGGATCCACTGGACCTTCACTGAAGCGATCTTCTTAGTCCTCAACTTCCTCACCTGCCTATCCAAAATGGCCACAGGTTGCCCCTTATAAGTCAAATCAGGGTTCAACGTAACTGAATCTATAGAAATCACATGAGACTCATCCGGGATGTAACGCCGCAACATCAAAATATGAAAAACAGGATGGACTTAAGATAATTGGGTGGTAAAACAAGTCTATAAGCCACCTATCCCACTCTATCAAGAATCACAAAAGGACCAATGAACCTCGGACTGAGCTGGCCTTTTTTCCCGAATCTCATAACACCCTTCAAAGATGAGACTTTCAACCAAACCATATCCCCAACCGCAAACTCCAAAGGTCGAACCCACCTATCAGCATAACTCTTTTGTCGACTTTGGGCAGTCACCAATCTACCCTGGATCAACTACACCCGCTTAAGATCATGTTTCAACATGTCAACACCCATACTCACCACCGCTACTGTGTCAAACCAACCTATGAGCGATCTGCATCTTCGGCCATACAAGGCCTCAAAAGGAGCCATCCGAATGCTAGAATGATAACTGTTATTGTATGCGAACTATGCCAAGGCCAAATGTTGGTCCCACCTAGCTCTAAAATTAATAATACAGACTCGGAGCATATCCTCTAATACTTGAATGGTCCTCTAGGACAAGCCATTAGTCTGGGGGTAAAACGTTGTACTCAAATCCAAATGGGTACCCAAACCACTTTGCAAGGCCCTCCAAAAATGTAAAGTAAACAATGAGCCTTAATCTGACACAATAGAAATTGGGAGCCCGTAAAGTCTCACTATCTGACTAATATAAAGATGGGTCAGTCTCTTTGCAGTATACTTCACTTAACTGGAATGAAGTGTGCAAACTTGTTCAATCGATCCACCACTACCCAAATAGAATCAAAACCACCCACAATAGGAGGTAGGCCAACTACAAAGTCTATAGCAATATACTCTCACTTCCACTCAGGAATGGGCATCTTCTGAAGCTCCCTACCTGGACTCAAGCGCTCACACTTGACTTGCTGACATGTCAAGCACTTGGGAACAAACTCAGCTATGTCTCTCTTCATACCGGACCACCAATAATGCTGACTCAGATCATGGTACATCTTTGTTGCCCCTGGATGAATAGAATATCTAGAACACTATGCCTCCTCAAGTATCAATCTGGTCAAATCTCCCACCTTAGGCACACAAATACGACTCCTAATCCTCAAAACACCATCAAAATCAAGTATTGCCTCCCTAGCTTCACCTCTAGTCACTTTATCCTGAATAATACACAACTTCTCATCTTTAAACTACCTCTCATGAATTTGATCTATCAAAGATAAGTGGGTCTCAATGGAAGCAAACACTCTACCTTGCTCTAAAATCTGCAATCTCATCAACCTATTAGCCAACCTCTGAACATCTCTAGCCAAAAGTCGTTCTTCAACCTGAATAGTTGCTAGGCTCTTTATACTAGAATTCTTCCTACTCAAAGCATCGACCACTACATTGTCCTTCCCGAGATGATATAGAATAGTCAAGTCATAATTTTTTAGAAGCTCAATCCACCTTCTTTGTCTCAGATTTAGATCTCACTGACTGAAGATATACTGAAGACTGTGATGATCAGTAAAGATCTCACAATGGACTCCATATAAATAATGATGCTATTACTTCAACATGAACACAATTGCAACCAACTCCAAATCATGGGTGGGGTAATTTTTCTTATGGGCCTTCAACTGTCTAGAAACATAAGCAATAACCTTCCCTTTTTACATCAACACACCACCTAACACCACTCCCGAAGCATCACAATAAACAGTGAAATCAACATCCTCCTCTGGCAATGTTAGAATAGAAGCTGAAGTCAACAATAACTTGAGCTGTTAGAAGCTCTCTTCACACTCATCAGAATAATGAAATATCATGTTCTTCTAAGTAAGTCTAGGAGCTGCAATAGTAGAGAACCTAAACAAAATGGCGATAATAACAAGCCAAACACACAAAACTACAAATCTCAGTAGCTGAGGTAGGCCTAGTCTAACCCCGAATAACCTCAATCTTTACCGGATCAACTTGAATATCCTCCTTGGACACCACGTACCCCAAGAATACTATCGAAATCAACCAGAACGCACACTTAGAGAATTTTGCATACAACGTCTCCTTCCTAAGACTTTGGAGAACGATCCTCAATATCTCACGTGGTCCTTCACAGTATTGGAATAGACCAAAATATCATCAATGAACACAATCATGAACGAATCCATATATGGCCAGAACACCTTATTCATCTACTCCATAAATGTTGCAGGGGTATTAGTCAAACCAAAGGACATAACAAGGAACTCATAATGACCATACCTGGTTCGGAAAGCTATTTTGGAAATATCTGATGGTCGAATACGAAGTTGATGATACCCAGACCTCAAGTCAATCTTAGAAAACAATGCAACTCCCTAAAGCTAGTCAAACAAACCATCAATGTGAGGGAGCGGGTACTTATTCTTAACAGTCACTTTGTTCAACTATCTATAATCAATACACATCCTCATGAATCCATCCTTCTTCTTAACAAACAGAACTGGGCACCCCAAGGCGAAAAACTAGGGTTAATAAATCCCTTACTCAACAGATCCTGAAGTTTCTCTTTTAGCTTCTTCAACTTAGTTGGAGCCATCCAATAGGAAATGATAGAAATGGGCTTGGTGCCCAGCTCAAGGTCAATAGAAAAATCAATGTCCCGATCAGGAGGGACTCCCCTAAATCAGTAGGAAACATATTCAGGAACTCACAAACCACCCAAATAGATTCCATAGAAGGTGACTCAACAACAGTATTACGAATAAAAGCCAAGTAAGATAAACACCCTCGATGAATCAACTTTTGGGCTCTTAAATAAGATATTACTTTACTATGATAGAACCCCTTTGAACCAGTTCACTCAATGCTCAGTTTACCTGGCATAGCTAAGGTAATGATCTTGGCATAACAATCAAGAATAACACGATAAGGAGATAGTCAATTCATACCCAAAATAACATCAAAATCTACCATATCCAATATAATCAAGTCTATCCAAGTCTCATAGCCCCCAAAAGTAACAAGGCAGGATCGGTACATGCGATCCACTACTAAGGGTTTTCCTACTTGGGTTAAAACATGAGTAGGCACAGAAATGAAATCATAAGGAAACTCAAACCCCAAGGAGAAATAAGCAAGACACATAAGAATAAGTAGAGCCAGGATAAAATAACACAGATGGGGGGCGATGATAAACTAGAATAATAGTTGTGATCACAGCATCGGAGGTCTTGACCTCGGGTCTACTCGGGAAAACATAGCAATGGGCACCTCGAACTCCACCCATAGAAGTTGATCCCCTACTACCTAATTGAGTGCAAATATCACCTGCTCCCCTACCATCAATACGTCCACCTCTATCCCAACCCCTAGTCTGTGGGGCTGAACCTTTGGCTAGTAGTGCTAGATCTCTGACTGGTGTTATGGAGTATGTATAGTGGGTCCCAAAATGAGTCTACCTAGGGCACAGTTGCATCAAATGATCGAGATATCCACACCCATAGCAAAACCTTAGAGTGAACCACTATTGTGAAAAAATAAGAGAAATGTTGTAGTCTCCCCAGCACGTAGGCCTCTGCTGGGAACCAGATGAACTCTATCCTGAACTATAGGAATCATGGGGACCTCATCCTCCCTCTAAAGCTAGAAAGGTTGCATGAACCCCACGGTATTGAAATGATCTACCTCTTTTGACTGCACCACTACCCCCTAATGAAGCACCTGAGTACTGTCCCGAAGTACGAACTCCTTTGGGATCCACAAACTCCTCCCTCTGCATCAACTCAAACTATTTAGCAGCACTAACCTCCTACTAAAAGGAAGATCCATCCCTAGCTACACAGAATATCAATTGTCTGATAGAATATATATACTAGCCCTCTCATAAATCGACAAACTTTCTCCACCTCAGTCAGAGGTATAGTTGTAGCATGATGGACCAACTAGCAAAATCAAACCTCATACTCTAAAACTATCATGGTTCCCTGCCTCAAACTCTCAAATCTCAATCGGCACTCCTCGCAAACACTCGAAGGCACAAACTGATCATAAAAGACATCTAAAAATGTCTCCTAAGTCATCTGAGGAGACCCAACTGGAAGAGATCCTGTATAAGTCCTCTACCACTCCCTGGTTAGCCCACGGAGCTGAAGAATAACATATCTCACACCATGTGTCTCTGCCAGTCCCACGACATCCAGTAACTCTCTACAAGTAATCAAGAACTCATGTGCATCATTTGTCTTCTCACCCTGAAATTGGGGTGGAGACATCTTTCAAAATCTCTCATACCTCCGTTGCTCATCATCAGTTAAGGCAGCTACTAGTGTAACCTCAATAATTAGAGCTTCTAGTGGCTGATCCACCTGAACTTAGGCCTCGAAGGCATACTACTGATCCTGAGGTTGAACCCCAATTCGAGTTTGTGAAGTACCATAAGTGTCAACTTGGCTACAAGTCTTCCCCAAAGTCTCCAACACACCCAAAACTCTCAATAGTATATCCTGAAGTAGTAGTGCTGCAGTAAACTCATGTGGAACCTGCTCATGCCTAGGCTTCATAACTGGCTCAGGGGAGATACCCCAATCATAATCCTTCGCCGGTGCGGCTCCTCGACCTCTGCCTCTAACTCTCCCTCTGGTATGGCCCCTACCCCTAGTTTGAGTCCCCATAGCAACATCAGGGGCAACCTCTTCTCGTCCTGAAGCAGTAGTAGCTCTGGTCCTCACTATCTTACAAAGCAGACGAACACTCAGTACTTAAACAAAACCACGCACGAATGAATCAAAATGAAGCAAAAGAGAATTTCTTAATAATCTTCATAGCCTCTCAAGGATATGCAATAGACGTTTCCGCACTGATCCTCAAAAATCTAGTAGACTGGGCTCGTACACATGTGAGACCTATGAACCTGAGGCTCTAATATCAAATTGTCACGATCTAAAATTTGAGTATGATGACACTCACCTAACCCACCAAGGCAAGTAATCTCAAATCCCAACGACTTAACAAAAATATTAAAAGTGGAAGATAACAGTCTAATAAGATAGATAAGCAGAAAAAAGTGAAATGCAACTATCCTAAGAACTGGTGTCACATGTACAAACCTGTATGAATAGAATACTTTAATAAAATATAATCATAATGTCTAGTTCTCAAATAGAATAAAAATATAGAATGGGATCCTCGAAGGCCTGCTGATGACATAAGCAGTTACCTCATAAGAAATTCAAAAGCTCGATCCAACGAATAAAAGTCTAGCAGGATGGACCGAACTCACAACCTACAAAAATATAGCAAAGGGGTGAGCACCAAACATTAGGGTACTCAGTGAAATGGAACTAACCTAAAGTAAAACAATGAAGAACATAAGTAACTCCTTAAATCCCAACCACAATCCGCCGAACTACAAACCTGCACTCAGAAAAGTCCTAGTACAATATAGTATACATATCACAGTAATATAAATATACTCATCATTTGGCATAATATCTCAATACTCAGGTAGATAAGTAGATCCAACACATTCTCACAATAAAAAATGTAATAAGTACAAAAACGCATAAACAATATATGACAGTATCAACCAAATATGAAATGAGATAGAGTGGATGTCATGAAATGTACATAATGCAATGCAATGTCAAGTAATTGTGATGCATGTTCATCCTAGAATACACATCCGCTGCGTAGATGTCTGTCTCAGACGAAACCCATGGGAGCCACACATGGACCATGTATCTGTGATCATGATTAACAATGACCTCGACTCATGTCACCTATTCAACAATCACCTCAGATCCAATATCTGTCGACATATTACCTCGGTCTGACCTGTAAAGACCTTGACCACCAATTTATGTGTTACCTTACTCACATCTCGACCGTAGCCATCACAGGTATCAATGCACAAATAATAATAAATGTAATGTGCATGATCATAATTATATCATAGTATAAACATCATAATGGTCTCAATATCATCTATAGTCCAATATCATCAGTGTTTCAATAACAACAATGTCTCATTATCACCAGTATCTCAATATCTCAGTATCATCAGTATTTCAATATCATCAATGCCAAATGATTCACAAGATCACATAAATTACGAATTCACAATTAATTTATAAATCAATATAGCACCATATGAACAAGTATTCAAAATAAGAAGTCATGATCAAACCTACAATGATACAATTCACCCCCAAATACTCAATTTCATACACATAGAAGCATACAAGGTTCATTCATTCTTAACAAAAGGTTAGAAGTCCACTTGCCTCAAGTAAAGTCTCAAATCAAAATAAATTTGCCGCTTTTCCCCTTCTACGGTACTCCAACTCACCAAAATTTATTCAAATATAGAATCATAATCACATAACGAATCTAATAACACTAAAATCAATCAATTCAAAGAAAATGGGTGAAATGGTCAAAAATCTCATGCTGGAAAACGTAGTCAAAATCTAAAAATTAAAGTATGAAATATTCTCTACGTGACAAGGAGTCCAATGGCGAAAATAATTTTAAAAATGGAGTTGAGATGAGGGAGAAATCAACATTTTAAGTTTAGGAAATCAAAATTCGAAAATCCCCAAATTTCACCATTAAAATCCCAAAATTAGAAGTCAGAAACATAATAAATCAGTGGAAATCAATTAAATAGGTTAGAAAATAGTTACCCAATCACTTTGCCTTCAAAACCTTGAAAACCCTCTCTTAAAATGAAGCCTGGAATGTCAAAAATGATGAAAAAGAGTTAAGTCACGTCTTTTAAAGACAACACGGTCCAGGCATTTAAGTACTCTGTGAATGCAAAAGCATATTCGCAAACGCGGAGACATAAGAGTCTCAACACTCCGTGAATGCATAGTTGTGACAACCTGAACGCGGGCCCCAGCTACGTGAACACGGAGGTCAAGTGCCCTCATACTCCGCGTACACAGAGGGATCCACGCGAGCGTGGAGAAGGGTGATAATTGCACCAGAAATAGCTATGCACCAACAACACTCAACCATTCACAGTAGGAACTAGACCGTCGAAAATTCTTTAGGAACCCCATGAACACAAACCAAATATGAAACCCTAACAGAAACGACAATCTGAACTCAATGGAATCGTTAGAATTTGAATCCAAAACTTCCATGGTCCCAAATCCGAGAAAGATCATTTAAACTAGTTTTGGACTCAAAAACTCAAAATATTTTTGGAAGCTCTAAACATTTCAACGAAATTATTTCTAGCGTTAGTTTCACCACTCAGAACTCTTGGGACTGACAGAATTTCGATACAAGCTCCCGAACTCCGAATGTTGACCAAAGTCAAACCTATGATCCAAAATGAACTAGAATTGCAACTTTGGGCCTAAAATCTCCGAATTAACTCCGAATTCAGTTCTGCAAGTTCTCCTAGACCAGATTCGGCATTTCGAAACTGATGGAATCGACAGAATCAAATTTTGATACTCAAAACTCAAAATTTTCAACTTTAAGCCTTTGAAAACTTTTTCTTTTGCAAAACTCCAACTTTTTACAAGATTTTCAAAATCTGACTTTTAGACTTATTCAAAAATAGGCAACTTTCGGGAAGAAAAAATGATAATTAAGTTGAAAATACCAAAAATGGCCTTCGAGGTCATTACAAATATACTGCAAAGCAACAAATATCTTAAAATATTTATAGTATAGAGTTAATCAATATATGTATACATACATATATATGTATACATACATATATATATATATATACACATACCATACATATATATATATATGTATATCATATATATATATATATATATTACACTTCACACAAATATCCACGTAGATATAATGAGTGAATGAGATGGCATGTAATGAAGTGCAATTAACACAATGCAATGCTAAGTAATTTTGATACATGTTTGCCCTATGATACACATCTATTGATCACCTCAAACAAGAATCCATGGGGGCCTCACATGAATTATGTATCCGTCAAAATTATTTTCCTTTGACATTTATCTTTTATCTCTAGTCGAAATCATTTTCCTTCGATTTTTGGCCAATAGTGGTACTCAATCAATATTTCAATGCAACAAATTATTCATATTTTAAATGGGCATGAGAGTATGCAAAGAGTCCACATAATCAATAATCATGTCAAATCAATTTTATCATTACTCCAAATGTAGAATCATCATCGATTGAGTTATTAATAAATACTATCACGTCATTTTTCAAGTTTTCAATAGCTCATTTATAATCATCATTCAAGCTTACTAATCAAAGAGTCACTATTCCCACAAGTATTCCTCAATAAATTCTACCACAAATATCAAGCTCATACAACATTCATTTCAACATCACACTCATAATACCACAATAATCACTTTCAACAATAACACAATTCATTAATCAACACTTAAGTCAATTTAGGGAATATACAACTCTCAATCTGAGAAATCACAAAATCAATCAATTATCTCAATCACAAGAGTGAACATCATCAACTATCATTATGCAAATACTCAAGCAATATCAATAATCATACATCAAATCACAAGTCAAATTTTCACACATTATCATATAACTGTTTTATTATCCCCATTGCCTTTATTAAATCAATTCCATTTTCAACACCAAATCCCCATTACTCCCAACATTCAACTAGAAAATATAAGATTTTTAATATTTGAATTGATGAAGTCTCAAGTTCATTTTTTTAATACTTCTACTAGCTACTTCTAGAATATTTCGATAATTTTTTTAACAATCGATTTAATTGGGAAAAAAATTCAACACTATAATCAATAGGAACTTATCTAAAATATAAACATTTATGGTGTATGCAATATATACCTATTCTTATTTTAAAAATTATTACAAAAACTTATACTGACAATTGAAAAAAATAATTATCATGTATTTAAGAATTTATATAAGCATAAGGTGTCTCTTTTTATAAAATAAAAAACAAATTGGCCTTAGATATCCTATTCTATGTTGCCCCTACAAAAATAAAAATAAAAATAAGAAACTTTATAATTTAAACGAGAAAAAAAACTGAAATACATTGTTAGACTTGGTCATAATACATTAGGTATGCAAACCTTATTTTAAAAACTTAATTTACATGGACTCTAGTAAAGAAAAGGTTAGCTTAAATAGATAAGAAAAGAAGATAAAATAAAAAAAAAGTCACTAGTTGAGTCTCTCACACAAAGTAACAACTTTAGAACTATTCAAAGATTTTTACAACTAAAATTTCGGATCTATCTCTTCTTAAAAGTGAAAAATTCATCAACAACTGCTTGAGAAAAAAAATACATGATGGCCAAGAAAGGGTTATCTTCTTCTGTTGTTAATTATGTATTTGGAGAGCAACGACTAGTCTGTTTATTCATCGGAATCGCTACTACAGTTTTCGCCTTCACTGTGCTTGATCTCTCCCCTCATAACATCATCAGTGATTCTGTTTTCCTTCATGTGTCATCAACTCGGATTCCTCGAAGAATCACGTACGAGTTGGTTGATCATGATCAATCTAACCACAAAATTAACGCAGGCATGTAAATGATTTTTTTTATATTAATCAAATATGTATCTTCTAGTATAAACTTATATTCATAGTGGTGTCACATAATTTGCAGGTGAAAAGGTGCCATTAGGATTGAAGAGGAAGAATATGAGAGTACTGGTAACAGGTGGAGCAGGGTTCGTGGGGAGTCATCTAGTGGATAGGTTGATAGAGAGAGGGGACAGTGTGATTGTCATTGATAATTTCTTTACTGGACAAAAACAGAATTTGTTGCACCATCTCAACAACCCTAAGTTCGAGTTGGTTAGACATGATGTGGTGGAGCCTATATTGCTTGAAGTAGATCATATTTATCATTTGGCTTGCCCTGCTTCTCCGGTTCATTACAAGTATAATCCCGTCAAGACCATTATATCCTTCCACTATTACTAACTTGTTTCATCTTTTTTATTTAACTTAACAAAATAACGTATGTATTTTGTTTTTTAAATCACGTGTGAGATTAAAGTTTAGCTAGATTCATCAAATAAAAAAAAACTTAATTAAGTGATCTAAAATCTCCTAATTTGGTAACTAAAATAATGTATATTTTTGTAAGATTCCTTGATTTAAGTAGAATGAGATCACAAGACAAATGTCATGGCAACATTGAACATGTTGGGGCTGGCAAAAAGAGTAGGAGCTCGATTTCTGATAACTAGCACAAGTGAAGTGTATGGTGATCCTCTGCAGCATCCTCAAGTCGAAACTTACTGGGGAAATGTTAACCCCATTGGTTAGTCAATTATATTCCTCCAACCTTTTTAAAAAAAAATTCTTGTACTCCATCAACGTTCTCTTCATTGTTTGTTCACATATCAATGGACCATGTAACTAAGTAATTCAAAAGAAAATTGTCATTTCTTTATAATTTTTAGGGATAGGAGAAGGAATAGGAGACGGAATCACAAGGTGGGAAATTAAACTCTCATCAATAACATGAAAATTCACATTCCAATCTATTAAGATTCCCCATCATCTCTTAACCATCATGTTTTCTTAATCTTGTATTGGCAAAATGGTTAAAAAAAGAATAAGTAACCATCTAATCCGACCCATAAAATATGGGTTGGATAACTGATGGATCAAATATGGATATTATCCACTAAAAATCAATATCTAAATGGATAAAATAGATATTCGTATTATCAGAAATTATTTATGACGTGCTTGTTATTTTTTATGAATTCTTACTTTCTAAGAGTCAAAGCTTATGTTGAGTCTTAGCTTTAGTTCTTATTTGACTATTTCTGTAACCATGGATAATCCATATTATCCGTTAGTTAACTCATTTTTAATCCATATCAAATATAGATGAGTCAAATATTTTATCTATCGCTTAACCTGTTTTCGACCCATTCATATTCAATCTGATCTGATTCAACCCGTCCGTTTTGCCCATCTTATGACTTATCTAATAGTAGTAGATTTGGTTTGACGATTGAGCAGGTGTTCGGAGTTGTTATGATGAAGGAAAACGAACAGCTGAAACTTTGGCCATGGATTACCATAGAGGACTTAATGTTGAGGTTTCCTACTATTTCAACAGCTTAAATTTTTAAGCAAAGTTGTACATTTTTGTTTTCAAAATTAATGTCAAATATCTTTCGCATATATATCAAAACCAAATATTATTTAAGAGCATTATATTGTTGTTTTTGCCAGGTTAGGATTGCTAGGATTTTTAACACATATGGACCGCGTATGTGCATAGATGATGGTCGTGTTGTGAGCAATTTTGTCGCGCAGGTATGTCATATTCATTTTTTCCTATATAAGTCAAAGATCCATCTTTGAGCAAATGAACAAATTTTTCTCTTCACCTAAAAGAAAATTTTTGTTAATAGTCTATTTGATCAAACTATAGAAATTAACTTATTTGAGAATTACTTTTATTAGTAATTTGTGTTTGATCAATTCTTTTTAACAAATACTTTTCAAACTACACAAAGAGGTTGCAGTAACAGTTAGGGATCGTTTGGTGTGAAGGATAACATAAAATAGTCATGGGATAAATTATAATGTCACTTAATTTGTTATTGTTAGTAGTGTATATAACAAATACACAAACAGCGGAAGCATTAAGATGGATCGTAATCTCACATGAAGTATTGCTAATGTAATATAACAACCAACAATAAACCGAGA
>JBCEWC010001916.1:0-37478 GCA_038996855.1 Solanum aculeatissimum | reverse complement strand
ATGTATATTACTTATACATGAGCTATACACTAAATATACATTATGATACACAAATATACACTGACTATACATGTCTACACAAAGAGGGTTGTAACTTGTAACAAATAGCCAAAGGTCAGCCGGATGACTAATTTTTGTAATTTAAAAAAGTGAGCTATTTTTTGTGTAAATAATTTTTCTCATTGACTTGTGGGTGTAATTATCCTTTTTAAAAAAAAAAATATACATATATATATATATATATATATATATATATTAATATTGGGCTCTATGGTGATAGGGCAGCCCAATCTTAATATAACGGGCCGTAATGTTTTGAGCTGGGCCAGCCTCGCGTGCTAAGTTCATTTTAATAACTTTTCTCACCAATCTTATTTAAAGAGAAATTTTCATAAATAATCTACTCCTGAAACTTAATAGGTCGAAATAACTATAATTTAGGTAATTATATTTCGTAACGATAGTTATAGTAATGTTTTGTATATTTTTCTATATAATTCACGCAATGTTTGTATAATTCGCTATTCAATTTACAATATTTGTATAATTCGTTATACAATTCACAATGTTTGTCTAATTCGCGTACAACGTTTGTATAATTCGCTATACTATTTATGCACAGTGTTTGTATAGCGTTTGTAGAATTCGCTATACAATTCACAGTGTTTGTATAATTCACTATGCAATTCGTGCACAACATTTGTATAATTTGCTATACAATTCGCAGTGTTTGTATAATTCGCTATACAATTTGTGATATTTGTATATTTTACTATACAATTTGTGCACAATATTTGTATAATGTTTTGTACAATTTGCAGTGTTGGTATATTACATTACATACAGACGTGCGAATTATACAAACTCAAAATGTAATTAATGTTATATATTAGTTGTGGATTGTAATTAATTCAAACCATAACTATATTAGCTAATTAACTAGTATATATATTTTTATCCGTAAAGCATACATTCGCCTTTTGATGCATACGGTTCAAAAAAATTGTGAATCAATGTATAGATTTCAGTCCTTTTTCTTTTTTTTCTAGAAAGGTTCTTTAAAATTTTCCTATTTAAAATAAGAGAGAGCTACACGAAATGGACCAAGTTGTGAAATTATTTATCAAAAATGGATTCAACCCAATCTATTTAGGCTTCATGGATCGACGGCCCAAACTATTTACCATTTACCCCTCACTTTCTCCTTATTTCGTGCATGATGTCAGGATTACTACTATGAATTAATTCATTGTGGGACCACTCAACATGAATTAGATAATTTTCTTCATTTTGTGTGTTAGCCCATGAATCTTTTGGTGATATAGTTTTTTATTAGCTTTTCATAGAACCTTTACAAAATCATCCATAATGACCCCGTGAAGAATTTCTATAGTCTCGCCATGATCCACGTGATTTTTTTAGCTTTTAGAGTCTATTCAACAAGAATTAGATAAATTTTTTCATTTTTCCTGTATGTTAGCCCATAAAATTTTTGGTAATATGACTTTTGGTCAACTTTTTTTTTTTTGTAAAATCTTTACAGAATCATACACAATGACCTGGGAATAATATTTGTACTCTCACCTTATCAATACAATTTTTTAAGCATTAAGTGGTTATTCATTCGGAATTAGGCGAATTTCCTCTATTTTCACGTGTGTAAGCCAATGAATATTTTGGTTATACGTTTTTTGGTCAATTTTTTTTTTAAAAATCATTCGTAATAATTTGGGGAAGAATTCTTATAGCCTTAAAACGTTTTTTAGCGTTTATGCGAGGCTATAGGAATTCTTCACCACATCATTATGATGGTTCTTCAAAAGTTATGCAAAAAAAAAATTAATTGATCTAAAATCATATCACTAAAAAATTCATGGATTAACACACAAAAATCACTCGATTCCTGTTAAGTAGCTCCTAAATACTAAAAATCACTTGATTCTTGTTAACCTAATAAATTTTTTTTTTTTATTATGACTATATATAACATATCAATTTTTTTTTAAAAAAAAAGCTTTTAAATTTTTTTTGATAACATTTCTCTCTACTCAATTTGGATTGCATATCAACCGAATTTTTAATGGATTGGATTGAAATGAATTGAATTAATACATAAGCGGGTTAACAAGTTGAACAAATTGAACGGATTGAGTTTAGTTTCACCATCACTAGGCTCCGATGCTCTAACTTCACACAAATAAAACTACATATTCTTATTAAAATTCAAAGAATGAATGGAATGATATATTTAAAGAAGTATAGCCTCATTTGATATATTCTTTGTAAAATGCATTGGCAGAAGTTTCAACATAATGGAAAAAATGTGAAAAATTAATTTACATAATCATAAAAAAAAAGAAGAAAAATACAAGAGGATAATAAATAAAATAATAAAACCACGTGCTTAAAATTTTTGAAAACAATTGTATATTAATTATGTAAAATTTAATTAGTCTAATGGAATAAAAATAATACTCCAGTTGGATCTAGTGTTAGCAGATGGACATTTTTGAAAACATACAGTCAAAGTATTTTTAAGATTTAATAAATTACATCTATTAGTCTCAACTTCTAGATATATTTAGTGTTAGTTAAATAATTAGAGTTAAAAGTTAAAAAAAATTCTAAAATATTCTTTTTTTTTTAATTTTATACTTAAATGATTCGGAGCGTAAATTTCGTACTTAAATTATCACTTAATAGTACAAGAAACATGTCACCGAGATTTTAGGTATTGAGTGATATGGCTTATTGATGGTTCTTACCTCGTTTGCACTTGCTACATTTCTAATAGTTGAAAAATAGATTATCGCTGAAATTTGAATTTTTTTATTTTTTATATAAAATCATTGTTATTTCTTATTTTTCTCGCTTTTTCAATCAAAATATCAATAAAAATAAACATTAAACATTTTTAATGAGGAATTTTAGTGGGAAAATACTATTTTTTTTAGTAGTGGTAATTTAGTTATTTTATTAACAAGAAATTACCCATTACACAAACGGAACCTCAATTACACCCAACATAACCCACCAATTATTTTTATTATCATTTTCGTTCATTTTTTCTTCTCATATTTGAATTTAGCAGATTCATTAAAAAATAATGATTGACATGACTATTTTACAACAATACCCTTATCAATTGATGTTTAGTATTAAATCTTTGAAAATAATTTGAGGAATAAATAATTAATACTAAAAATAAAACATAAAATAATATTAATTGCTTTTTTTGATATGTTATGTGACAACAATAACAATAACATACTCAAGTGAAATCGTGGGATTTGGAGAGAATAAAATATAATGTACACAAACCTTACTACTATCTCATAGAAATAAAAAAATTATTTTTGAAATACTCGAGACTCAAATATATCAGTTCCAAAAATAAAAAATAATAAATAAAAATAAAATTTAATTTTTAAAATAATGAACAAATAAAAATAAATTGATGAATTTTTTTTATTTTTTATTTTTAAAGCAAACTAACTCCCCAAAGGAACTTTTGGTTTCGAGAAGGAGGAATGAAATAATACATGACCATATGAATACAAATAAATAAATAAAAACTCTATTTTGAATAGTCAAATAATGTTGGCAACTTGAAAGAAGTTTCTCCCTTATTTCTTTTAATTTATTTATTACTTAGAGCCCATTCCTTATTTTGACTTATATGAAGTGAAAACAATTGACCATTTCATCATGACTTTTTTTCCCTAATGAATGTTGTGAATACGATCTTCTTGACTTTGACTATCATTTTTTTGTTCACTCTATGTTTGATGTCTATATTGAAGTTTGATTATATTCAGATTCGTGTCATGTAAGGTTTCATTTGGAGAAAAACATTTTCTACCAAGAATTTTTTCGTTCACAGGGTTCGGCCCCTGAGACCTCTGATTAAAAGAAGAACAGTTTAATCCATTGCACCACATTCTTTGGTAATGGCTTTGACTACCAATTTTAATACTTCACTACTATATCAAGAATTTTTTATTTTTTTTAAAAAGGTCCATTATGTTTGAGTGTATGTTAAAAAATAATCCCTTCAATATAAATATTAGAACAATTTTGACATTTTAAATTTATCAAAAATAAAAACTTTTAATCTCTATCAAATTTTTACCAAACCATGATTTTTATTTTAATCAGAATTTTTCCGTCAAAATTTTATAAATCGAAATATAAAGAACTACAACAAATACAAAAAATAAAGAAATTGTAAACCGAGAAATTAAACTGCATTTCACTCTTGAAATAGACGAAAATAATATAAACTACAAAATTTGTACTTCCAAATGTGACTTTTCATTAAATATTTTCGAGTTTCACAATCTCATTGAAAATTAATATCCTCTTTGTCTTAATTTATATGATATGATTAGAATTTTAAGAGTCAAACAAAAAAAAATCTTTGACCATGAGTTATTCATATACCCTCTTAATATTTTAAGTTGTTAATTTTTATAATTTATTATACATTTATGTAATTTCTAAATATATAAATCATTTCTCAAAAACCTCGAAAATTGTATATGTATGAATACACAGTCAAAATAAATAAGTTTAAATCTCAAAATTTAAATTATACCATAAATTAAAACAAAGAAAATAATAATTAAAGTCTGCTAAATATTTGTTGAAGATCAGAAATGCTCTTTTTTCTTCTTTTATTATTATTATTTAAAAAAAAATAAAGGATCAAAACTATTCAAGTGATACTTATGGACTATTGTGAACTTATTACAAAAATAATGGACTATTTTTGTCATTTTCTTATATTAATAAATCATTTTTAATTTATTCAAAGATCAACCCGCCTACCAAGGACGGAAAATTGGCAAGTACAGTCAAATGAACCTACAAATCCAACACGTTTATTAAATATATTATCAATAATTTAAAAAAAAATACACAATCCGTCAAGACCAATTGATATAAATATATTCATACCCAAAAATATTTACTCTTGCCACCAATATTTTCCCTTTTAAGGTAGACAAACGTGGAATCAGAGCACCAGCTATGACAAGTCTAGTACGAAACACCCCGTTGCGTTTTAGCAGACGGGTGGACAGGTACGAGCCGTTGGATCAACCAGAAAGGGTCGATGTTCCAACGCGATATGATGAAGACAGTAGCCATAGTGGTCGGAGAACAATTATGAAATTGCGGAGGAGTGGAAAACAGGCGATTATGTTGAGTTCGATTAGTTATAGAAGGGAAAGGGCAAGAAAAAGAAACATATTTTTGCAAAGCTATAAATTGGAGTCTTCGAAGAAATTAAGGAACAAGAAATTGAAGAAAATTGTTGCTAAAGTGAAATGTGTTGTGGTTTCTGTTTTGTCTTTTATGAGAGCTCATACTATGAAGTCTTGTACTAATTCTAACTCTGCAATTGGGGCAGTTTCTCCTGCTAGAGTCATAAAATGTTGTTAATTTTTTTGTTTTTGTATAATTATTTTTTTGTTATTATTAGTCATATAATTGTTTTGGAATAGCAAATCTTCATATGTAAACATTTATTTTGGTCAAGAGATATTTTTTGTGAATGATAAAAGGAAATTTTAACAACAATGGTTGACTATTCGAGTTTTCGTTTTACTGGTAAGAGTTTGATTCTCTGCATTATAATTCTCTTTCTCATTTCCCCATTTTCTTTTTCGAGTTTTGGTTCTAGATAGCAAATTAAATTAAAAAACAGAGATGTTATATGTGAATGATCTTAACAAGAGAGAGCCACGATATTTATCAGGTGAACAGAGATTTTATGACCAAACACTCCTAGAAGCGTTTGTAGATAAACATTTGGTCTAGTCAATATCTATGTGTGTTCCGTTAATCATTAGGTGATAGTTTAGATAGAAAATTCATATTTCTGACCGTTCAAGTATGAAACTCAAAAAACTAAGATAGTTTAGATGTGTTTTTTTACCATTAATTCTATTATTAGATTAATAATTTGAACGTATTAAACAACTTAGTTTAAGAAAAATATCAAATCTGATAAAAAATTATTAAGTTTTGTTGAACGCGTCCCTCGAAATTTCGGTACTCCAGACTAATGATGCACCTTTTGTCACAGAAATGTTTGGCCCTTTACAGAGGGTTAGTCATTCTCTTGCCCAGGCAGATAATTAAACATATAAAGAACATGAGATTAGTTCATTCTTTAATTTCCACAACAATTTTCATACAATTTTAATTCAAATTCTTTTTAAGTATTCTTTCTATGGTATAGCTTTAGTATCCATAATTGTTATATTAATTCATTCTTTTCAGAAGTTGAGACGAGTATTTCCAGGAAACAACTTTTCTACCTTTGAGGTAGTGTTAAGGTCTACGTACATTCTATTCTTCCCAGATTCCATTTGTGGGATTTCACTGGGTATGTTGTTATTGTTATTGTTCCAGAAGGATCTTTTTTTTTCCACAGAGAATGGACTAACAAAGTGTTGGTTATAAATACTTACATTTATTATTGCTCCTAAATATAACTTAATAATAATTATATTATAACCGCTAAATAATTGTTACATAATTCTTTATTTGTTGTAGTGAAAGTTAATGATGCTGTGTTGGAGCATGTCGTGTAATTTTATATATAGAATCCTTTTTTGTTGGAGCATAATTAAGGAATAATTATGATTACTATCTAATATCTTATACTAATTATCTACAAAAAGTATTTAATTAAGTATAAAGATGAAGAGAATCTGAACTTTTAGTGCCACTGGTTGCCATCATTATGCCTAGCTTTCTTATCTTACTTTCCCAACATATTCAGTTAGTTATCAGTTGGTCTCCAAAGCTATTAAAAGTATTTTTACATCTTATACAGTACTCCCTTGGTCCCATTTTATGTGACACCCTTGAGTTGACACGGTGTTTAAGAAAAAAAGGAAGACTTTTGAAACTTATGGTCTAAAATCATCCTTAGATATTTATGTGGCTGAGAATCATTTCACTAAGGGTAAAAAAGAAATTTTAAAGGTAAATTGTTTCCAATTTGAGTAAGGTGACATTCTTTTTGGGACGGACCAAAAAAGAAAAAGTGTCACATAAAATGGGACAAAGGGAGTAGTTTTTTTAAAAAAATCGCGTGCGCAATTTTTTATTCACACATCTAACAATCTTTAATTTCCATTGAACAAAGTTCCATAGGGCTCATCGTGTATGTGGGCATCTCTAAAGTGTACTTTGTGTGCGCGCATCTCAAAGTACACTTTGATTCAGTTTGATTTTTCGATACTTATATCCATCCCTACTGATCAAGGTAGTAAAAAGGCTCATAAAGGGTCAAAATAATTTAAAATATGCTTTTCCTATAGCGTGATATTATCCATTTTAGGTTAAGGCAATGCACATATTATCCCCACCACCTAATTCACCCAAGCGTTGGACCCCTAGTAACTTACCTACCACCTCATAATGCGACCTACCTCGCCCCGGAGTTGCTCGAGACTCGACCTAAGACCGCTCAATTTTGCTTTGACTTCAGAATTGATCCTAACCCGTGATATGACACTAGACTCGAGATCCTTCCAGACCTGAGACTTGACCCTAGACCTAGAACTCGACCCAACCCCTGACCTAGACTAACTCGACCCTAATCAGAATAGGACTTGGCCCTGACCTGAGACTCAACCAGGTTACATATGGATGTCAGAGTTAGGCTCATGTCTCGAGTTGGGGGTTGGGTCAAGGTTAGGTTGCAAGTTGGAGCCTAGAGGTAAGGATTGGGTTTCAAGGTTAGGTTAGGCCCCCGATTTGATGTCGCATCTAGGGTTGAGTCTCGAAGTAGAGAATTGACGTTGCATTGTATCTTAGTCTCAGGGTTAGGATCTTGAGCTCAATCTTGGTCTTAGGTTCAAATCTTTAGTCTCAGGTTGACGTTGGGATTGATCAGTCTTAGGTCGGGTCAGTGTTTGTGCATGTCTCGAAGGAGTCGGGTCTTAGGTCTGTGTCAAGTTGGGGGTCAGGTCATTCGTTGGGTTGAGATATGAATTCAAATCCAAATTAAAGTCATATTATTAATTTGTGTAGATCATACCTAAATGTCTTGGGATAATACTTTCTTCTTACTAACCGAACAACATAAAATAGGTAAGAAATCACTTATTTTCTGAAAAGGTAACGCACTAATACACCCTCAATAATATTATTATAAAAATGTAGAGGCATGCTATTCATTTTTAATTTATAAGTTTTGCTTTTTGTTTTGCAAAAGGGTTTTGAATGGTGATCAATTACTGTTCCTTTGACCCCAACAGGACCACCCAAATAGCTGTATTTCCAGACAACAAATCAGAGACGTGCATTTTAAGGAAGTTCTATGAGCAAATGATAATGCCATGATCATGCGGATGCATTAGGTAATTAAGGCCTATTAACTATATCTGAATAAATATTTGAATAATTAAAATATTATCGCCAATATTAAGACTACTATCTATCTTTGTGGTATTATATTGAGTATATTATTGTTGTTGAGATTAACGGCATGGTCCATTCGAGAATAGAATTTTTCCATACCTAGGGTTCGAACCCAAGACCTCTAGTTAAGGGTGAAGCAGTTCCACCACTGCATCACAGCTCATGTTGGTAGGCTAACAATATTTATTAGCTAACTATGTTCACCAAACAAAATATAATTATATTTGTTTTGGTTATTTTTTACGTAAATAAAATATGATTATATTTATTATAAATTAATTATCAATTTATTATATATACTCGGAAAGGAAGTAAATAGATTAATGAACGTGATAAAAATTCATGGGCTAAATGGTTATATGACTTATGAGCATAGTGGAGTAGCAGTTAAAAGCTGCTTCTCATATTTTTCGTTAATTTCAACAAATACCTTTTTCCCTAAACTAAAATTAAAAAAAAAAATTACAAACTTTATATTAAAAATAATTTCTTTCTTTTTTACTTTCTCTTTTTAGCTCATAAATAAATCACTGAAAAGTGAAAACACACATGCTCTTTCTCCTTTTTTTTTTTCCAATTTCATCATTCACTTACCATATCAATTAACAAATTTTATTCCTACTCGTTAAGGTTATCTGTTGTATCATACACTCTTCGTAGACATGTTTGATATAATTTTTGGATGGAGAAAAGCTAATAAATGGTAAGTAAGTATCAATTTCCCTATGTTCATTAAGTATTTACGAATTTATATCACTAGACAGAGTGTCTAACGCAATTTTTTCTTTGGCAGTAAGAATTTGATTAAACGAGTTAAGTGCCGGATTAAGCTGTTGAAGAACAAGAGAAGTTGCATTGTTAAGCAGTTGAGAAATGACTTAGGGCAGCTACTCAGACATGGACATTACCAAATTGTCTTTGACAGGGTACGATGAAGACATATTTAACGTAAATTCTATAAAAAAATCCTGTATTTCAAACAACGTTGTGATAGAAATGCCTATTTGAAATTCACGTGTTTTTAGTAGATACATGAATTTTTAGTCCATATAACAACTTGCAAATATATTTTCAGGTTGAGCAGCTATTTATGGATGACAATATGTTGGTTGTATATGATTTATTGGAGAATTTCTGTGAATTTATCCTCATTAATCTTCCATATATTCGGAGACACAAGTAAGGAATTAATCGCGCAGTTTACATTTTAATATGGACAGTCACATGTAGTTATCTTTTTAGGTAATTGATAAATATTGTCATCTCTGTTTTGTTGCAGCGACTGTACAAATGACATCAATGAAGCAGTGTCAAGTCTCGTATTTGCATCAGCGAGACTTGGCGATTTGCCAGAGCTTCCGGTGATAAGGAAGCTCTTTGGCGAGCGTTATGGGAAGAAATTTGTTACATCTGCACTTGAATTACTTCCTGGAAATCTTGTGAACTATCAGGTGTGTCTACAGTTCACCTTTTTTTTTTTTTTTGTGCAAATTATAGAAAGTTAATTAAGGTTGTAAATTTTGTTGTTAATTGAATATACAGATAAAAGAAAACTTGTGTGTAAAATCTGTTTCAAATGAAGTGAAATATAGATTGATGGATGAAATAGCCAGGATTTGCTTTCAACAAGGACCTTTGCTTCTTGAATACAGAAATGAATCACAACAAGAGCAGGTAATTATGAGTATTTAATATTAATTGTCAAAGATAATTATTTTACGAATAATTTCAAATATATATAGTAAACTAATTTAATACATGCTATATAGCGGATGACCATTTTTTTGTAATTAATTTGGCCGAAAGGCCATGCTCTGTAATTATCCCTTTTTTTTTACGCTGAAATTGTAGGCAGGGGCAGAGCTATAGGCATGTCTATGCGTTCGGTAGGACCAAGTATCTGTTGTTCAAACTTTGCCTTTGTGTTTAAAAAAATCATTTAATATAAAAATAATAATCAAAAACACATATGAAGTATTACTTTTTTTGTGAGTTTTCTATTTGAGCTATGACTAAATATTTATCAAAATATATTTTGATTAGTATTTGTTGATTATTCACGTATAAAACTAACAAAAAAGTGATACGTCATGTGTGTGTTTTACCATTCTCTCTTTAGTATATATAAAGTTAATCCCGAACATGTCCTTTTAGAATTCAGAATTCATAAACTCAAAATATTGCAGGTGCATAAACGCATTGATGATGCTCAAATTGGTTACAGGAAAGATGGAGAAGAAAGAACGAAGAGTTCCAACATCGCAACAGAATCAAATGTTGCATCTGTTGATTGTTCATCAGCAATTGAGCAAGCTTCTGCTGATTCAGTGCAATGTTTCAGGAACAATGAGCAGGAAAGAGTTTCAAATTCTTCGCGGCCTAGTAATTCATCTCAATCTACAATTTCTGGTCCTGAACTTGTAAGAAAAAGGGAATTTTGGAGAACCAATGGCTTCATTTCCGAGCAAACGACAGATCAATTAGCTTATAAGGAGATGAAATACTTGGACGACGTTGAGGAATTCGAGTCTATTCTGAGCAAAGATTTGAACTTTCAAGATCAAAGGCTTTTCATGTTTAAAGCACCTCTCTTTCCCTACATGAATATTTTTCCTGTGCAGAAGACGAGATTCATCGCTATAAAGGATCATTTAGAAAGTCAAGAATGTTGTTCGTTTACATTCTCATCACCATCAGCAATGACTCGCGGACAACTTTATTTGAGGACGAGTACTATGCCAGTTGAAAGGCCTAAGGATAATAACATCGCAGACAGCTTTCTTCGGTCAAATTCATTTCCAGTATATGTCCATCCTAAGCTACCAGATTATGATGAAATTGCAGCTATGTTCAAAGCTCTCAAGAAAGAAAAACTGCAAAAGAAAAGTTGGCAGAAAGGAATTTGAGTCAATTCATAACAGATAGTGTGTGTGTGTGTCTTTCCTTTTACTTGTTATACAAATTTAGTAGATTTATGCATTACATTACATTTCCCAAGTGTAAACATTCTCCTTCAAGGAATTTTCCGAGTGAAATAAGCTAGCGTTTGAACATGAAATTTTATCTGAAAGGTTTTTTATCAGTTTTTGGGACTTTCACTTGCAAATTTTTTCAAGTAAAATACATGTCCAAACACCAAACGCAATTTTAAAACCCAAAAAGTCCGACTTCAAAACTCAAACTTTCCATTTTTAAATTTCAACTTCAGAAACTTTGGCTAAAGGGGAACCAAGTAATCCTTTGATTGATGCAGAGAGTATCTCATGGGACGGCCAATGGCCCCATTTTTTCCAAACCAATTGTTTAGTCTATATGAGTATCATTCTTAGTTCAGTTAGCCATTTTTCAGATAATGATTCTGGTGGGATGTACGCGGATCTTACCCATATGTTTGTCTGGTAGAAAGGTTATTTTCAGTCGACCCTCGACTCAAAAGTGTAATCAAGACAGGATTGAAAGGGGAAAAAACGATGACAAGAGAAATGAAGCAATAGGTGAACTTATTCATAGGCCTGACTAAAAATATGCAAATCCATGGAAGAAGTTGAGGAGATGATGGAAATACTGATCCTCCTACTGTTCAAAGACGGATAACTATTAGTTGAGTCACCATCTGAGAAGTCAACTCTGCGAGGATGGTGCGTAATGCAAGTTCCTCTAATGGATGGATGTATAAAAAAGAACATCACGCAAAGGATGATTCAACAAACGTATTGAAACTTAGTAACATGAGACGATTCACTAATGGCTGATATTCTGGATTAGTTCGACATGAAAGGCATCATGGGACATGAAGAAGAAGAAGATGATAAGCCATGGCTGCATCTTCTGCAGTGTCAAAATTACCAAGCCAAAGACAGAGTCTTTTTTCGTGGAAGACTAATTTCAGCAACCCATTTATCCCAATATCTCTGGCTCTCTCTTCTGTAGAGTTTCGAGCAGAAAATGAGATCATCTGCTGCTGATTTTGATGAAGCGGACGAAACAGAGGCATGTTGATTGAGCTCAATAAATGTAAACTTTCCATGGGTAGCTGAGTTCCTTCTAAGACTAGAAGAAAAACAATCCTCGACCAAGACGACGTTGAAGATGGAGGAGAAAATGATGAAAAAACAGAGTATGTGGGAGTAGTATATGAAGAAACAGAGGATTGAAAAGAGTATTGTTGGCTTTGAGGATTTTTTATCATCTTGAAAGGCCAGCCAACAGAATGATGTTATTGTTAACATAAATCATTTGCATAGACAGTGCTGTGAAATTTGTAGCCAAAATCATTTCATTTAACCAATAAAACAATATATTTTGAAATATGTTCAACATGGGATTCTTTCGATAAATAAGAATTACATATCCTGCCTCAGATGTCGATATTTATGTCTGTCTCGATATAAGTAAGAGACGTATGGTGTGATCTCCGTGTTTCTCCCCAATGCCTCGAAGGAGAAAGTCTTGTAGTGGCATTTGCAGATAGCCACATGAGAATAGCCTCTACAACACTTCACCACTCAAATAAATAGTTCAATCTGTATATTTTTGTTTCACTTCTGCACTAGATGTTCAACATCTCCAAGTTGCACTTCACCTCCTTGAAGTGCATATTCATCCTGGAACAACAACTCTATCTGCTCCAACGATTTGCCTTTTGTTTCTGGCACGAGTTTATAGACGAATGCAACAGACAGTGCAGAGATTACTGAAAAGATTAGGAAGGTTCCACCAACAGTAATTGCACGCGAAACAGAGAGAAAAGACATTGCAATTAGGCCACTGCACATTCTATTACCTACTGCTCCGAGCCCTGATGCTTGAGCACGAAGCCTTAAGGGAAAGATTTCTGATGTTAAAACCCAACAGATTGGACCGATCCCCACTGAGAAGAATGCTACGTTCCCACAAACAAATAGTATGGCTAGCGCGATGCTAATTGATCCTTCTTTCATTAAAAGTAGAGCGATCCCTACGCCAAACAAACATGTAGTCATACCAATTGTGCTGATGTAGAGCAATGGCTTTCGCCCGACTTTGTCAATGAGAATGATGGCTATTAGTATAAATGCTGTCTTGCTTACTCCCACAGCAACTGTAGCCGCCAGAAGTTTTGATTCATCCTCAATACCAGCTGCTTTAAAAATTGCGGGACTGTAGTACACAGTTGCATCAATTCCAGTAATCTGTTGGAAACATTGAATTCCAATACCTGTGATCAGCATCCTACGTAGAGCAGGAGAGGGGCTCAACAATTCACGCCAGACGGGTTTGTCTGTGTTTGCGGTTCCAGCAGCTTGTTGTATCTCGGCTAGTCTCTCCTCAACTTCCGAGTCATTCTCATTTGTTTTCATTAGAACCGACCTTGCTTCTTCTACTCGATTCTGCAAGACCAACCACCTTGGTGACTCCGGGATGATGAAGAGAGCGACTCCAATAAAGACCGAGGGAAGAATTCCAACAGCCAGCATTACTCGCCAGCTTATATGAGATGAAAGCCCAGAAAATGCATAATTAGATACATAACCGAGTAAAATTCCTAAATTTATGAAAATCTCAGGAAATGATGTGAGTGAGCCTCTAGCAATAGATGGTGATATCTCAGCTATATAGACGGGTGCAATCATGACGCCGAAGCCTATGCCAACCCCAGATAAAATCCTTCCTACCATTAGTATTTCAAACGAAGGAGCAATAGTCATTACAGCTGCACCTATTTGAAAAACAACAGCAGCTAACCCCATCGTCCACTTTCTACCAATGGCATCCGACGTTCTTCCACCAACTAAGCTACCTACAAGTGAAATTATGCTCAAAACACCAATAAGAACTTCTTGTTGAACTTCTGTTATGTTCAAATCTTGTTGAATGAATAGGATAGCTCCACTCATGACACCTACATCTGCAAATTGAAAACATAAGCATCAAAATCAAACCTCAGCTTGTTAATAAACTTTATAAAGAAGCACAAACGACCAGCGTGCTGCTACATGAAATGATGAATACTTTGGCAAGCATTTCCTCATACTCCCACAATCCCCACTCTTGATTTAATTTCAGCTACTCTGAAACCAGGTAGTACATAGTCAACATGCATTATAATGTATATCGGTTAGTACTACACATAATTAGTTAGATGAGAATTGTCACCCTTTCCCTTGAATTCCAGCAGACAAAGCAGGTTATTTCTCCACTAATAACGAACTAGAACTTGCAGAAACTGGACTATTGGTCAAACATTTTTTTGCATTAGATGCAAAAACAGTAAAGTATTACTATTTATGCAATAGAAGCTCCATCCATATGCACTTTTCCTTGCTACATTATGCTAGAGAAGATAAAGTTGTTGCTAACAAACTGCTCACCATTGCTTCTCAAAGTGTATAGGATCTTCACATATCTAAGAGCAGTTGATCAGCCTAGCAAGCTGCCGACTTTATTCAGACATGATAGGACTTCATTGCCTAGTCTAAGCTAGCATTTGACCATAGATTTTGGGAGTAATTTTGAAATTTATCTGCAAATATGTCAATATCTAATTTTCAAATATTGTCAAGTTACCAAAAATTGGGCCTTTTGGAACATCCACTCACAAAACTTCAAACTTTTTCCAAGTAAAATGAACGTCCAAACACAACTTCAAATTTCAAAAGCTCAAATTTTCAAGTTTCAACTTCAAATATATGGCCAAATGGGAGCTCAGAGTTTCTTATGTTTCATTTATTCATTGAGAAAAGGCTATTGTTCTTGCTTCTAAAGTTCATTCTTTTACATGTAATGGAAGGAGTCTATTCCTTCCTATGACAGGTTTTTGTGTAAAGCTCTAATCTTTACCAAACATGTAATCAAATTTTCGACTCATTAAAATATCAGTTCTCTGCCAAAGGATTTTTTGGCTTCAATCTTGAGCCACATACATTTTCTCCCAAGAGAAGCATCCACACTTGCTAATTTACTGCTTCAACTATCACCATTACTAGTCTACTATCTATTGAATAACAACAGTACAACGACAACATGCGCAGTTTAATCCCACAAAATGGAGCCTGGCGAGGGCAGAGCATACACAGAACTTACTCCTATCTCAGAGGTAAAAAAAATCCCTCGATTCAAGGACCAAAGTACAAGAAATAATAGACAGCAGAAGAAAAAGCACACACTATCATCAGAGTAACTACCACAAAATAATATGATAGTCGAACTACAAGAAACAACAATTTTCTTCAAAATTTAAGTACAAACTAGTCCAGCTGAAGTCAAATCTCAAACACAAATCTTGAAAACAAAGTCAACCTTTAGAAATTAGAACATCTCACAGCAAGTTTCAATAACATAATCCTAATACTTGGATTCACAATTTAAGGGGCAAAGAACAACAGACATGTAAAACTATAAACAGATTTACCATATCCAAGAAGGACATTGTTAAGAGAAGCAAAAACAGCACAACCAAAAACATATTTTCTAGTACTTTTCTTCCTCCTCTCCAACTGATAATGATCATTATCTCCATCATCATAATCTGTAAACTCAGAATCCATTCTCTTATACTTATTCTTGCTCCCCAATGGAAAATCTGACAGACCCTTTTCTCCATGTCCATTTTCTTGGACACCTGCCATACCCATCTACCCAAAAAAATCCAATCTTTAACTGAAAAAACCAGAAATTTTTAAGGTACTAGTAGATGCTTTGACCCCAAAAATCCAATCTTTAACAGCAAGATTGGATTTTGGGAGTTGGGTTTCAGTTGCAAAATCAAGATCTGGTAGAAAATGAGAAAGAATTGAAAAATAAGGAAACAAGACAAGTGGGACAATTTTAATTTGTCTTTAGAGTGAATTGGTACAGTACATCTCACACGGCCTTGACCATCTGACTTTTATAATTTAAAGAATGTGGAGCTTTCAAAGATACAATACAGCGTAAAATTTGCCAAATTTACAGTACATTTCATGTTAGAATATCAATTATAGTAAAGCCTAATCAATGAGAGCTTCTTACAAGGTACTACTCCAATGTCCCCCTTCTTTTTCTTTTTTGTTTTTTATGACAAGGAAACCATGCAATAGCTAATCATGTGTCTATGTCACACTAGATAAGTTCGATGCAACGAGCTCAATCCAAAATGTAAATTTCTTATTTTCGCTGAGAACCTCCAACATGTCTCAAATTCAAACCACTAGGCTATCAAAGAGTAAAAGAATGTTACTTTTTATAACTAAAAATAATTTAATTTCATTCGATAGTCAAGTAATGTTTAGATCATAAATTAAAACAAGATTAAATTTTATGTTAAATCATATGATGTCAGATAAATTAAAACGAAGAAAATAGTAGATAAAATGTCAATTTTACAGTACATTTCATGTTGGTATATCAATTTTAGTAAACCTAATCAATGGGTGTAATTACTGTAGGTTTCCTTTTTTTTACATGTACTACTAGTAATCTATTGAATGGTTTGAATAATAGGAAACCATTTGATCAAGTCATAAATTACCTTTAGAATTTATTAAAATTATTTCAATTTCAAGTTTCAAATTTTAATTTAGATTTTCTTCTCCTATGTACTCAAAAATTTTGTCAACATTCTTGCAAATCATTAGTAAAACTAAATTTAAAATGTTTACTAGAGAGAAAATAAATTAGAAAAAATGAGAGAAAAATATATTCAAAATGATAATAATAAATCGAGATGAAAGAATAAAAGATAGAGTCCTCAAAGCCCCTCTATTTATATTTTATAGGCAACAAGAGGTAATATGAATAGTGTTTGGTCTACCTTATCAAAAAATCACAACTTTTCGAAAAATTCATAATTCATCGACAAAATCACAATTCTTTCGGAAAGCCACAACCCCTCAATATGAAAAGATGTATGTTTTTAATACAATATAAATAAATAAATATAAATATAAAATACAAAAAATATACTAAATTGGGTGCTTTTAGTTATGCGTATTGTAGTAACTTAATGTTCAAGTTAGGGGATGTTTCTAATTATATATATATATATATATAATATCTTTAGTTGAGAATATTATAATAATTTAGCGTTCAAATTAAAGAGTTAGATCTTTTTTATAACTTAATATAGATAGATAAATTTCATGTGATTGTCTATTTATTAAATAACCTTTTTAATTTGTTGACTAGTTCATCGTTAATAAAACTCAATACTGCCTCTGTCGTCCATATTATTGTTCACCATATCATAAATAGTTATTTTAAATTATTTATTAAATTTATAAAATCAAGATTAAATTAAGTTTCTTAAAACATAAATTAGTAAAAATGCTCTTCTTATTATATAATTTTTGAAGAGGTGTGTAAAGAAAATATGGACAACTAATACGACACATAAAAAAAATACTGTTTTTTGAATGTACTAACTGAAGTTTGGACAACCTTGCGAGATTCGATCTGACCTGTCTATTAGCTCTGATATCATGTTAAAGTGTGTGATCATCTCATCTAAAAGTTTAAGTTATTAGAGAATATATTTTTATTATTAATTATATTCTCAAGAGAGAATGAGAATGATTTGTTCATGTAAAATAATTATTTATTTAAATATAATAACACAGAAGAAAGATCAACAAGTTGCTGTGGGCCTGTGGTGTAGTGGTTATCACGTTAGTCTTACACACTAAAGGTCCCCAGTTCGATCCTAGGCATCAACATATAGATATATATATTTTTTCATTTCTTAATGACCGTTTCGATTGTATTTTAGATGTAATAATTTGCAGGGTTAAATTTTAATCTTACCATTATTTAGAGAGAGAGAGAGAGTTCTCTCGCTTGTTCATGAGAAAACGTGGACTTTTTTTTAGCTTATTAGCTACTAGCGTAATTTGTTTTGCTACTTTTATTTCCTCCAAACAAACTATACTTATGTAATTGCAAAGCTTTGGTAGAAGGTACAATACACATAACACATGTTTTGTTTTTTTTGCATTCAAACTCTCCACCATCTAATATTTTTTGCTTTTGAGACTGATATATTTGCATTGAGGGTCTTCCGAAAACAACCTCTCTATCTCTATGAGGTAGTGGTAAGGTCTGCGTATATTGTACCCTCCCCATATCCCACTTGTGAGATTTCACTCAATAAGTTGTTGTTTATTCAAACTCTCCATTTTGAGATTGTAGTGTGTAGCCATGTTTATTTCTAAACTAACTCTTATTTCAATTTGAGGGCATATTGCATATAATAATGCTCTTACTAGCTTTTTTTTTAATTTAGTATTACCTATTTTTTTCTTTACTTCAATTATCACATTATTTGATGTTATTATTCTTCCACAATAGTCGTTTTTGTGTCTAGTATTTTTACTTTTGAGGCTAATATATTTGAATTGAAGGTCTTCCAGAAACAACCTTTCTATCTCTCTGAGATAGTGGTAAGGTTGCATATATCTTATCCTCCCCAAAGCCCACTTGCAGAATTTCACTGAATATGTTATTTTTGATGTTTTGTTGATGTTATTATTCTCTTATTTAGTGTTTTTAGCATGACTTCTTTGTTACTATAATTGCTTTACACGTTTTTTTGTTTTTATATACTTTACTTGAGCCACAGGTCTATCGGAAAGAACAACTCTACCTTCACAAGAGTAGGTGTAAGGTTGCATACACACCACCCTTCCAGATCCTACTTGAGGAATTACACTGAAAATATTGTTGTTGTTGTTATTGCATATAATACTGTTGAAATTTCAAGGCCAGTTGTGAAGGCATTTCTTTTCACCAGATGTATACAAGGGAAGTTAGTAACCTCTGTGGCACATAAAAAACATCAAATTTTCTCTTTATTTCATTATGCTATTATTCCATGTCAAAATCCAGATACATTCTATAGGCATTTCTATCTGAAGAATAATAGCCTTCCACAAGAGTATCCACTTGGAAACCAAGCTTCTTGTATAGCTTCATGGCTGCAGTCCTTGTAGGATCTACATGAAGCGATATCCGATGAACGTTTCTTGTTCTGCATTTCTGCACTGCTGCCTTCAGCAATTTTTCTCCATGGCCTTGCCCCCTGTAATTCTCTTTCACTGATGTATTCCAAAAGGAACGATACACATCAGTAAACAAAACGAAAGATTTTAAAAGGTCAAAAGAGAAGAAATATTGTAAATGAATCTCTTTCCCCATCTTTTTTCAACTTGTGCTGATGCACTCAGGTCAGAGAACAATAGGAAAGAGACAGATATGTAGCGGAAGCAAACGTTTTCTTTTGGGAAAAAGATCACGATAAGAAATTCATAGCTACAGAGATAACCAAAGCAATTCTTTTGAGAAGTAAAAAAGAAAAACAAGCATCACATGAAAGATGGTTCTCTCTTCTATGCAATGACAAACAATGCTTCACTGACTTACCAGAGTACTTACTAATAATATCAATTCACCTTCTTTCTTTTCCTACAGCGATCTGATATGATGACGATCAGAGATAAATTTAACTAAACTATTCTGCAAATTCCTTAAAACAACTGCTAGATATTTCAAGATTAGTCGTTTCCTCACCAATAACATATCTGCTTGTTCAGAGGGGAAAAATACGTAATACCTCTCTAATTTAGAGATTTGGATCGTTCAAGAAATGCTGCACTTACATCCAATTCAGCTACAGAGAATTGCATTGAAAGAACAGCAACAATTTTTCCTACCACTCTGTTCATAGATATCAAAACTTGTTCGGCAAATGCATTCATGCATATTCTTCTTATTAAGACAATTTTTTGTAGATGAACTGCTCCCAAAAATATGTTATCTTTTGAATGCTCAAATTATAGTCACATTCACGCTCCTGACTTATTTTTCTCATACGAAAACATTAGCAAAAAGTCACATGTGAGTTCCTCACGATTATAACTTCCTATCATAAATTAAATTGATCCTATCTAACCCCATGAATTCCACCTCATCATGCAAAAGTTCATCCCCAATCTAATCATGAGACACTGGAACGAGTTTCATAGACCAGTGTCAACTATAATTGCAAGCACAGTAATGCCTCTAAAAAAGTAAGTATCCTCGAATCAAATGATTTACTAATCCTCTCTCCACCCCAAACATTGATATTCTTAGCAGTAGTTACACATGTTAGACAACTAATAGAGTAGCCATAGTTGTTCTTTCACCGAGAGTCTATTGGAAACAACCTCTCCACCCCACAAAGATAGGGGCAAGGTTTACGTACATCTTACCCTACACAGACCCCACTTGTGGGATTATACTAGCTATGTTGTCGTTGTTGTGATTGCCATTTTGTCAGTTACTAAACTTACAGGCTCTTTTATATATGCTTTTTAGAAGTAATACAACAATATACTCAATGTAGTCCCACAACAGACCCTCGACTCAAGATAAGTTTTTTATAAGTCATCTAACAACAATTTCACTGCTACTTCTAAAATAACATGGTTAGATAGTAATGAATCAGATGCTAATTGGTAATTGCAGACCAAAATTTCAGAGTTTTAACAATAAAAATTCCAAACTAATCAACAAGAACAACTTAAAAGCTAGTTGCGCAACTCTTTACTTTCAATGCCGCTCCCTATTTTTGCAGAATAGGACACACATACATTGACATTTTTGAAGAGTGTGAGTAATTATTTTACCCAACATGCTTAAAAACAGCTAAAATACGCCAATCTCCCAATCCAAACAAGTTCTTAGACTCCAGTCCAAAATAATACTACTACAACTATAAGGCCTCAGATTAAATTCAATAACAAGACCAATTAGTAACCGAAAAATCAAATCAAAACCGAAAATTATGAAAGATGAAAAGGGCTTTTATTGTTCATACCTGCTAATTTAGTTATGCAAGCAGAGAGTGAAGAAGGCCAAGAGTACATAACATAACCAGCAATATCACTACCCAATTGGAGGTAGAGCAAGCCACAATTCTTCTTTTTCAGTTCTTCATCAAAGGATCGAGCCAAAGATTCGTGTTTGGGGAAAATCTTCTTCTCTATTCTCACTATATCGTCAACTAACTCAGACCAATTCGGTGAATTTCTCTGCAATTCAACTATCACTCCCGTCGCCATTTCTTCCATTTTCCTAATTCTCTGCGACAGCTGTATTTAGGTTAACAAAAGGGTAATTATTGGAAAGAAAAATAGTTCCTCAATCCAAAAACAATTGCTTTTTTTTTTTTCATAAAAGTTTTACTTTATTTGTTACTATAATACTACAAATTTTTCATATATTCTTTTTAATATTTTAATTATTAAAAAAAAAAAAAACTTGACTCTATGTATACTATAAATTTTCACGTTATTTAGGCCTATATGAAATAAATCGAGCCTCATTCTATCATCTGTCTACATCATATTCGTTTTGTTGAACAAGGGCTCTGATACTATTTGTTGGGTTAAATCAAGTCAAAGATATAATTTAACAAGGTATGATATTGTTTATTTTGAACCAACTTTGCGTGATTTTCTCCCAAAGTCTCGTACCATTAAGAAATCTTACACTTTATATATAACTTTTAAAACTTTTTCAAATTTCACACTTTGTTTGCACTCTCAATTTTCTTATTTGATGGTGTTTTCGTAGCAATTCAAAGGGTTTGGTTTACTTTTGAACATATTATGTTATTCTTTTTTTGTTTGTTATATTTAATGCTAGTAGGGTCATTTCGATATTATTTTCTTCCTACTTCACTCGATAGCAACTCTTATTTTTTCTCCCTAATAGGATAACGTAATTCAATTTAGTTACGTTGTCCTATTAGGTTAAAAAAGAAAAGAAAAAAGGACATCATAACTAGATTGATAAGCTTAAGGAAACATTTTTTTTCAAGGACACTTAAAGCAGTTTCATTGGCCCATAAGTGAAATTTTGGGCTACCAATCAAGCTATCAAAGCCCAAAAAATTCCCCCTTCAATTAATCTAAAGGAAAACCTAGCAATTTATATGGTTCAAAAAATTACTTACCAATATAACCGAAATATACAAAATATATTCAGATTAAGTATACCATAGATATAGATAACGTATATTATACTAAAATATGTGAAACCTATACATTTATGACTATTTGTAAACCAGATCAATCAAAAACATTGAACCGTAATTATTCCAAACTATCTTCAAAACCCTTTCACTTCAAAACACTTCACCAAACTAATTAAAAGGGTTACATTCTTTCTTCTCTTTTTAATTTTTTTTTTATAGAAACTAACCACTTTGTATTAATTTATCAAGAAAATACACAATTCAAATGTTCTCTTTGGCATACTTACAATCTTTCTTCTCTTCTTTGACTAATTAACTGATTGAGATATGGTGAATTTTTTAATATTTTTTTTGAGATATGGTGAATTTTTTTAATTTTTTTTTGAGACATGGTGTAGCTAGGTGGAATTTTCTTGGTTTTGTTCAAATAAGTCTGCCTTTTGAAGCATAGGCTTATCTTGCCCCCTTTTTTTCTTGGAAAAGGTTGAATTATGTCATTGAATTTTAGGAAAAGGATTTATTTATACCATTAGTTAAAAATTTAGTTCGTTATGCCATTGCTGTTTGAGAAGAGATTTATCTTTGCCATTATTTTTAAACTTTAGTTTTGCAAAATCACCCAAACAATTTGTAATATTTTTTTAATTGGAGTACTTTTGGATGAAATGTATTCTTTTTGCTCCTTGCTCTTCAAGAATACCAAGAATACATGAAAAACACTAAGAACTCCAAATTTTCAATTTCTACAATTCTTCACGAAATCATCACCTCTACCAACGTGAAACTTTTAACACGTAAAGATTTGAGATATAGAAGAGAAAAGATACTTTTATTCACGTACAATATATATGCTTTTTAAATAGAGCCAAACAAAAGTGATATGATAAGGTACAATACCAATGGAAGCATAGAATACAAGAAACTATATATTAAAGTCATCAGATAGTTGAAATATAAAAAACTAATAACATATTCCTTTCGACAATTATTGTTGGTGAAAATTACAATTGAAAAATAAAATAAAATCTCTTCAGGCTGAGGCTCGGATATCTCATTCTTTTGAAGGAGATTCAAGCCACCACAACAAATCTTTTCACAGGTCCAGTAATAATCTTCTTGACTTGTCCCCTCTAGGATACAACAACCTAATCACAAAACTCAACAAACTCTGAACAAAAGTTGAGTCTGGAGCTCCACACACACAAAAAAAACACATTCTTTCAACAAATAAGAACTCTCATTTTGACTAATTTTTATGCACTTTATATTTTTTTATGTACAAAACAAAGGAAGACCATCAATATTTATATGTAAGGAAGTCTTTCTTGCAATGAATAGAAAAATAATAGGGCAGTAAATAGAGAAGATAAATAATCTAAAAATTACATAAATTATCAGATGTAATAGAAGAATAAAGAGTGAAATAATATGAGGACAACAAATGCGCCAAAGTGCAAATGCAATTGCTCCAGCCTGCACAACTCAATGGACAAAAATTGTTTCACAATTCATGAAGAAATTATAACATAAGTAACAAATGTCAAAAGGAGTAATGCACTATAATGATACATCAAAATGCACCCCAAAGTCAAATTGCAACATACATCTACACACTATAGACAGATGCAAATTAACAATAATATAAAAATATCACACTACCATTTATTATCCGTTAATACAATAATAACATATCTAGTGGAATTTCACAAGTGGGGTCTGAGGAGGGTAAAATGTACGCAGACCTTACTACTACCTCATAGAGATAGAGAGACTGTTTTCGAAATAGTGACATTAAATAAAATAATTTCAATATATGATGTCTGTGTCAACTGTCAAGTTTGACACTTTAACATGCAAAGGTAATGTTACTCCATAATCTTAGTGTAAATTGCTAGATTAAATCATTAATCCAATATAGGATGTCAAAGTGCTAACAATTCACTTCTTCTATATAGTGTAAGTGATGTTGGATTAGGTAAATATCAACTTATCAAAGTTGACACCAAATGTTTTTAAATGCTTTCCCTAGTGTGACACTAACTTTAATAAGTGGAAATCTTATATCATATTTGACCAAAAAAACACAGAGTGTTGCTTCATAAGTTATTCAATCATATATAGAACCAAATACCTTCATATCCTTTTTAAGGTTAGATATGATTATTGAGTTTGAAAAAATCTCTCATTGCTTCAACCAACACTTAGATGTATTGCTATCAATTTGTATGCCACTGGCTAGTTGGAAAGGCATAATACATGAACCGACAATCAAATTTGACTTTAGCTGACAAGTAAATATTCTAACTACTATAACCAAAATAGCTTTTTGTAGCAATAAATATGCATATTCACAAAGAGTAATAAAATCTTTATCAACATTAGTTCATTGTCATTAGATCCAATGTCACTGAAATATAGCAACATTTACAAAGAGTGCTAAATTAAAATTAAAATATAACTGTCACTAGTAATTGCCTCTAAAAATACATATTTAGCTGCAATTAAATTATTGTTGTTAATTTTAATTGTCGCTAAAGATCATTTTTGTTGTAATGAATTTTGAATGTGTGTATATCTAGACACATCAATTCATAGCTGAACATTCCAACTTGCAAAATGATCATCTAGACACCTCCAAAATTTATTCGACATCAATATTGAATGTCCCTGAGACATAACAAGAACGAATTGAAGTATTTCGTTGATAGTTGAAACCAAGTTTGAGACGTCTACCTATACAATGATTATCATAGGTGACATGCTTTAGTATGATTTTAATGCGTCAGCTAAACATTCTAACTTATAAAATGATCATCTAAGCACCTTCAAAATTTATTCGTCACATCAATATTGAATATCCCTAAAACATAACAAGAACGAATTAAAGTTACTTGATACTTTAAATCAAGTTGAAATGTCTACCTATACAACAATTATCATAGGTGACATACTTTAGTATAATTTTGAAAATATTAAAGTAGATGATTTATTAAAATAGGATATTTCCCACCACAAGCAATTTTCAACTCTTTCACATCTAACACACAGACACACATTTTTGGAATGTTCTACACCATCACACTCCACAGACGGCCAGCCATCATGTCATCATCACCCACCAGCACTTACTATTCTTAACCTAAACAAAGAGATAAAGACAAGTTGGCATAGGACATAGGTGGCCAATGTCTATTTCCCTTTGACATGTTGATGCCTTGATTTTTCAATCCTCGTGGTTGTATGTTTGAAACATTCAATACTCCTTTCTTTTTTTTTTTGTGATGTTGCGATTTTCGAGAGTAGCTAAATTAGATTATATTAATTTAATATTTTGAGATAAGATTTTAAATATTCAAAAATTATTTGAAAAGTATCATAATTCTAATCAATATGATCAAGAAATACATCTTAAAATGCAAATAAAAGTTTATGTCGTTTAACTCAAAAAAAAAAAAGAAGAAACAATGACAACTAAAAAAAGAACGAACAGATTACCTTCTCCAGATATGAAAACTAATTCCTCCATCTGTTTGTCCTGTTTTTCTTTTTAGTCTAATTAAAGAAAAGAATATATCTTTTTCTTTTTGATAATTTTTTAATTTTCTTCTCCAGATATGAAAACTAATTCCTCCATCTGTGTTTTTCTTTTTAGTCTAATTAAAGAAAAGAATATATCTCTTTCTTTTTGATAATTTTTTAATTTTCAACTTTTTTACATAGTATATTAAGAGCACAAGATTAAATGATAATTTTTTAACATCCTATAAACTTTAATTTAACACTACAGGATTCAATTTTTTTTTTTTTGAACTCCACGTGTGTCAAGTTAAAATTAGACAAAGAAATTAAGACGAAAGGAATATTTACTTATTTCTTTTATTGTACACCTGATCCCCCGCCGCCCTTCCCCCCTTAGACCCCATACTGTTTAGGTGGCTGAGATGTGATAGCTGCAAATGGAAAAGGATGAATCTATTGATCTCTTTAATGGGATTTTGTTGTTTTGCTTTAGAATGACCACAAGATGGAAAACAAACTTTGTCCATTTAATAGAACCTTCTATTGTTTGTACAGAGGAAAGTTTTAATTGCTTACTATGTCCAGCTAATTCTGAAACAATTTACAATGTAATTTCGTAAGTGAGGTCCAGAGAGAATTGTATGTACGCAGACTTTAACCTTAAAAGGCATAGTGGTTGTTTTTAATAGATCCTCTATTCGAGACCTAACATATCATAACAACAACAACAACATACCCAGTGGAATCCCACACGTAGGGTTTGGGGAGGGTAAAAATGTACGCAGACTTTATCACTACCTCTTAAAGGTAGAGAGACTGTTTCCGGGAAACCCTTGTCTCAAAAATCCATAAGCAGAAGAGACCTAACTTATCCTAACAACAACAACATACCCAGTGGAATTCCACAAGTGTGGTTTGGGGAGGCACTACCTCATAGAGGTAAAGAGACTGTTTCCGAAAAACCCTCGTCTCAAAAACCCATAAGCAAAAAACACCTAACTTATCATAAGAACAGTAAAACTAGGATCATAGTTTGATTAATTGGAGGATTCCCAAGTTTACTTTGAAGAGTACCAGGTTTTTCTTAACATTCAAAAAGACATGTAATATATTTTCATCTGGTATTGCTGTACTAAATACTTTTACAGTAGGCTCGAGAAGATGGTCAGAACAAGAGAAGACATGTTACTAAACAACAACATAGGAAAAAACAGATTCTGCTAAGCGATCTATCCGCATGTGACAGTTGCCTCCTTAACCTCGGACTGTTGCTTCCTGCTAGATTATATGAACTTGGATACGTATACAAATTAGTAACTGATGGATTCCCAAATATTCGCCCATAAACAATTTCCCCTGTTGTCGTGCCACCTGGGCTTAACATGTGTTCTGTAGTGCTCGTATAGTTTGTATGACGATGAGATTGTTGAGATGGATGTGAGTTAGTCTGTATTAGTCCGTGACTCCCACATCTCGGACTAGGAGGTCTTTGTGGAATGACTATACCAAGATTCAGGGCCTTGTTTTCGGAATTTTTGGTAGCTTCACCGCGACCATAGAGTGGAATCAACGTTTTGTGTGAGACTTCAGCCTTGCAAACAGGGCATTTTGGCTGTTGATTATCGATGTTTTTCGAAGAAATGGTTTGAAAATGTATCCATTTGTAGATGCAAGGCCAGCAATAGAGGTGACCACATAACGTAACAACAGGATCATGTACAACATCCAGGCAAATGTTGCACTCAAAACCTTCAGACAGATTATTTTCCAGGTTGTTATCATCAATTGTCTTCCATTTTTCGAAGGAAATATCGTGTTGATCAAAGGTTGTTTGTTCTTGGAAAAGTTGTTGTAAGGCCATATTGGCTCTTGGTATTATTATTTTTTTTGGGTAATTGGCAAGAAGAAAAATGGTTGAAATCCAGGTTGTTAATACAATTGGAAGTGAGAATTTATAAGGATTACAAGGACAAGAAACTTGCTTTAGATTCTTGAGGTTGTCAAAATCACATTATTAAAGGGGCTAAGACCAAAAGAGAAAGGGTCCTACACATTATTAAACAAGTACTTCCTCCGTTTGAAAAAAAAATAATCTGATTTGACTTGATTCAGAGTTTAAAAATAAAGAAGAATTTTTAATTTTATGGTTCTAAATTAAAGTTATGTCGAATGCATCAAAATGTCCTTTAATCTTGTGGCTTTAAACATGTCACGTGGGAAAATTAAAATGTTGCCAAAAAGAAAATGGATCATTTTTTTTAAATCGAGACCATTCTTTTTTAGACGGAGGGAGTATTTAAAATACTTATCCACTATACCAAATTACTCTCTTTGTCTCGATCTGTCTAGAACTATTTGATTTGACACAAAATTTAATAAATAAAAAAATTCAAAATTTGTAATCTAAAATACTCTTTAAAAAGTTATTTTCGGTTATAATAATGTGACAGACTAAACAAAAAGTATGTCACTTCATAAATTGGGACAAAAAAAAATCACACTTATCATGATTAAGTGATTTAATGAAGTAAAAGTACATATTAATGGATCATGATTAAGTGAGAAGCAGTGGCGGAGTCATATGTTGTTGAGGGGCGTCAATCGACACCTCTTCGTCAAAAAATTATATTATATACGTAGTTAGATAAAAATATTGTATTGACACCCTTTGATTTCTTCATTATATTCTATCACTTGTTATTAAAAATTCTGACTCTGCCACTGATAAAAACAGTCTTTATGCAAACACATATTGCATCTATCTATTTGATTTAAACACGTAATGAGAGTAAGTTTTTATCATATTAAATATATATATATGATTAAGACCTTATTAATTCTAGTAACAAACTATACCCCATGATAAGAAACTTAATCTAGAAAATAACTTTTAGTCAATAAAATGTAGCACTAGTTGCGTATAAAGAACTACCACTTCAGGCATAGACTCGTTTGATAGAGTGCATTTAAAAAATAATATATATATTAATTTATATATTGTGTTATTATCTTATTTGATATATTTTTTTTGATTTATTTTTATACTTAACTAATGTAAACATTAATTATATACTTTATTTGATATTAAAGTTTTTACGTTAACTTACAATACAGTACACGGTATAATTCCATGAATCGTCTAATATACATCATAAATTAAGTTATTATTGTATGTAAGAGTATCAAAAATGAGTCCAAACATAGATAGCTCGCCCAAATTTTTATGAGTTGGACTCAAGATAATTTTAATTGGATTCAATCTCAACCCGTTCAAGCCTTAACTCACATCAAAAGAATCTTCAATTTCAATTCGTTCTAAGGTTCTTTACTTGCATTGATATAATGTATGTTTTCTATCTATTTTATATTTTCTATCAATTTGTAACCTTTTATTTTTATTTTTTGAGTTAAAATGCGATTATAAAAAATAAATAATAATATGTTAGAATTATTGAGATTGATCGGGTCAAATTGGGCGGGGCATGATCCAAATCGAATTTTAGCCAATTTGAGCCCAAAGTAAATTTGGGCGGATCATAACCCAACCCAATCTTTATTTGAATCAATTTTAATATTCTTAATTTTAACTCAACCCGTCCATTTGACACCCCCTAATTGTATGCTAAATTAATATTATTTAAGTACAACATGTTTCTAGAAATTAGCTCCCTTTTTGTCAACTCTTTTTATTTGTTTACTTTGGAAGCAAGTCTATTTTAATTTATCCTATCCAATCAATTAGGGGTGGCCATTATTTATGCAATTAATCTGGTCGAAATAATATAATTTGATATTACACAATAACTAATGAATAATTATAAATAAAACTAGTGCCAAATGCACTGCGTTGCACGACCCAATATATGTTACTCCCTCAGTCTCAATTTATGCGATATCAACAGAATTTCGAAAATCAATCGAAATTTTTATATGTCTTTTAAATATTTTAAATCACAAATTATTGAGATTTAAAATATTTTTTGCATTATTTTCAAATATGTGTTACTTTCTATGTCCCATTTTATGTGGCACCGATAAAATTTTAAGACCCAAACAATTTTTTTTACATGTCTTGTAAAATTAATCAAATTTAGCTTTCTTTATTCTTTTTATTTAATCAAATTTGAATAGTTTTCGTTATTTTTTGTTATAACAATAAAAAAATAAAAACTTACTCTTTGGATGAATTGAAAATTTACTTTTTCATTAACTTTATATATTTTAAAAAAGTTTTCTTTGTTAGAAAGCTAAATCGGTTATTATTTTGATAAATCACTTTGATCACTTTTTTAAAAAAATCACTTTGATTCTTGAAGAGATACATTATTTCAGCTTGGATAAATTACGGAAAGAAATCTAATAAAGATGAGGATTTATTTTATTCCATAAGAAAATAAAACATAATAAATATTTAAAAAAGAAGAAGAAAAAAGAGACTTGTTAATTTCGAGGGTATAAGTGAGCCAAAAAGGTGAATAAAGTGCATTTTTGGATCGAAAGGTGGATGACAAAAACATTTTAGGCCCAATAGGTGGATGAAGAACATTTTTGTACCATTTTCAATAGTTCGAGGACATTTTAGACCCTTTTCCGTTTAAATAATCTAGAATTTCAAAGTAATGTAACAAACTTCAATTTACTCTTTGTGGCTGACCATTTGTCTAGGCTTGAGTCGAATGAAGTGACTGTTGATGAGTTGATCATGATGATTTTCAATGGAGCTTTACTTTGATATGCGAATTTTGCTAACTATGTGATTTGCGGGATTATTTTCGATGGATTGAAGCCATACCAATTATTAAATTTGATGTCCACAAAACTAAGTGCGTGAATTCAACTCCTTATGGTATTTATTTATGCTAAGCTCTATAATTATTATTGGTAGCTCCTAAAGAGTTATTTTTTCTTTTTAGAATTGATTTATATACACAACAGAAACGTCTATTTTCGTTTATACTTTAAAAAATATCTCTTTAAAATAAGGGTATAGTCAAATAAATATATTATTTTTTTAATTTGAATTTCTAAAGTGACACTTATTTTGAGATAATTTTTGTATTGTTAAAGTGACACTTATTTTAAGACAGAGGGAGGAGACTCAAAGTATTTTCCTATTGAGAATTTGTGTTGAGTCCTTTTCTTTTTGTCTTGGTGATGAATAAGTTGACACGGTCTATCCAGGAGGAGGTTCCATGGTGTATACTGTTTGTGGATGACATAGTACTGATTGATGAAACCAGGAATAAAGTTAATGATAAGTTGGAAGTTTGGAGACATACTTTGAAATCCAAAGGGTTTAAATTGAGTAGGACCAAAATAGAATACTTGGAGCACAAATTCAGTGTTACGAGGGATGAAACAGACATTGAAGTGAGGCTTGCCACTCAACTTATTCCCAAGAGAGAAAATTTTAAATATCTTGGATCCATCATCCAAGGTAGTGGTGATATCAATGATGATGTCACACATTATATTGGGGCAACATAGATGAAGTGGAGACTTGCATCTGGAGTATTGTGTGATAAGAAGATACCACCTAAACTTAAAGATAAGTTTTACAAAATGGTGATTAGACCTTCGTTGCTATATGGGGTGGAGTGTTGGCCAGTCGAAAGCTCACATATCCAAAAGGTGCAGGTTGCAGAGATGAGGATGTTGAGATGGATGTGTGGACATACCAGGGGTGATGAGATTAAGAATGAGACCATTTGAGAAAAATTAGGGGTGGCCTCTACGGCAGATAAGATGAGGAAAGCGAGACTGTGATGATTTGAGCATGTGCAAAGAAGAAGTACCAACATTCCTGATAGGAGGTGCGAGAGGTTGGATTTAGGGATTACGCAGAGGGGTAGAGGTAGAACGAAAAAGTATTTGGGGAGGTGATTAGACAGGATATAGCGAAACTTCATCTCACCGAGGACATGACCTTAGACAGAAAGGAGTGAAAGTCGCGTATTATATAGAAAGTTAATAGGCTTGTTGGGTAGGATGATTTGTAGCCTTGTAATATAGTCGGTTAGTAGTATTAGTCGTGTCTTTATATTTTGTGCTGTTAATATCTGGCTTATATTTGTTACCTTTATTGTATTTATATATTATCTTTTGCTTTCCACTTTAGTCGGTTTTCTGTTTTCATATCTAGTATCTTCTGTTTTTGGGGCTTGATATTTTTTAGTCGAGGGTCTTTCGAAAACAATCTCTCTATCTTTATGAGGTATTGGTAAGGTCTGCGTACATTTTACCCTTGTCAGACCCTACTTGTAGGATTCCACTGGATATGTTGTTGTTATTTTGTATAGCTTTATTATTTTGAATGTTGATAATATTTGTGTATATTTTGTAACTATTTTGAGTAAAAAAATAACAATCAGTGACGAAGAATATTTTAATTATGGATATCTCAATAGGCCTCTCCACATTAGATTTGCACAAAAAAAGAGAGATAATTTACTATCACACAAATATACTCCCTCCGTTCACAATTAGATGTCAAATTTTGACATGACACACCTATTAAGAAAACAATAATTAATGTAACAAGATTACTATTTTACCCCTATTAATTTGTAGGACTAGTCTTTTTAATTAAATTTTTTTATAGGACTATTCATAAAGTCACAATTGAAGTTCCTATATATTTAATGTATACTATTAATACTCACAATGCAATTACTTTTTCTTTTGTTGCATTCAAGTAAAAAACTTTGGAGGGAACAATGTAAATTTTTATTTCAATTATAATTTTTCCTTTCTTAGAATATAAAAATTGTTTAAATTTCATTTCTTTGGAGGGAAATTGTTTCATTTCAAGTATATTTTTTTTATTCATTTCTTAGAATATAAAAATTGTTTAAATTTTCTTCATATAAACTTAATTGAAATGGGGTATGTTAATGAATTATGTCATTTTCTAGGTTTCTAGGTACTCTAAAGATGACTTAGTCAATCAATATTTTCAAAAAGTCTAACTTAGTAAATAAATTAAGAGTAGAATAGGTAAAAAAAATTGTCTTATCTTGGATTCTCAAAATTAACAAGTAAAAATGAAAACCAAAATGGAAATTTTTTGACATCTAATTGTGAACGAAGAAAGTATTAAAATGATTTAATCAATACTACTTAAAATTTATCAATATTAATAATATTTATTAGACATTTATTGTACACTTAGATAATTTAAGTATATAGCATAAGTGATGGTGAATTAGGTGGATATCAACTTCCCAATATCAAAGTAGACACGCAAAAAAAGAAAGATAAGATGCTTTCACTAATATAACTTTAAGAATTGGAGATCTTTAAGCAATTATTGAAGATATGTTACTTCATAAATTATCAAATAGTCCTCTCGGTCCATAGGAGGGTTTTAAAAAGGCAGGACCTCAGGCGAGACGTTTCATATAATATAAGATAAGATGCAAGTCACGAGATATGGGGGTAAGTCCCATATATCTATGTGGTATAGATCTTATGTATCTTGAATTTTATAATTTTATTACTAAGAAAATAAGCAAAATAAAATTTTCAATAATTCAACAAATAAAATCAAATAAATCACGAATTATATAAAAAAATATTGTATTGTCATTTGAGAAAGGTAACAATACAAAAAATGATAATAATTTAGATAATCTTTAAAATAAAATCAACCTTCATTTCTACATTTACTAACCCTTTCCACCCTCAACTAATATTTGTAATGATTATTGTTTATGTATTTCAAACAAGGAAAGAATAAAAAAAAGTAAGAGTAATGACTGAAAATAAATAAGGTTGCATATAAGGAACATAGTGCTAAAAAAAAAAACCAGATGGTTAGGCAGGTAAGGTAGAATTACTTTTTCTGAAAAAGATTAATTAATTTTTTTTTTTACAAAGATATAAAAAAAAACTAAGACATTGGTTGGTTCGGGTGGTGGGTTGGGGTGGGGGGTATGGGATAGGAAGTGGAGAAGCGGGGTAATAAAAATATTTTACATTTTATTTTATAATTTTTTGAAATAATAATACTTTAATATTAACTTTAACTAATACTATAATTTACTTACAATGTTTTGTAGTATGATGTGACCTTTTCTTTTTAAATAAAAAAGAGAGTGTAGTACACATACCATGGTGAAAGTGGAATAAAAAAATGATGTATGTTTCTCAAACTAATAAGTGATAGTTTATGTGTGAAACTCACAATCCCAACAGTTAAAGTATAAAACTCAAAAAAGATGATAGTTCAGAAGTAAAAATAATAAAAATAAAAATTTACACTAGGGGTACGTTTTCACACTCGAGGCTTATGCCCTAAATATAGGGTTTAGTTATACATGTATTAGTTATGTAGGGTTTAGTTATGCAGGTTAATGTAAGCAACTGTTCAAACTCTGTTGTGAAATTTCCACCAAGCTGATTCAACGGGACTCCGAAGGCATCTTTTCACTCAATTATTGTTGGTTTATCTGTATTAGAAAATCATTTAGAACAAAATTTTCATGGAACAAAACTTTTGTGAATTAAACTTTTGTGAAAGTAATAAATACAAAGTTTCTAGTAAGTTTTCAAAACCAAAAAATTGAACTAGTAATGGAGACAAAATACGTAAGGAAAAACAGAAACAATATTGAAAAGAAAGAAAATATTCGAGTACACAAAATTAATTATGTGTCCTTAAGGAATTTAACTTTAGCAAACTAAAAAAGTAACAACGAGATCACACAAAGGCTCTACTTTGTTTGTACAAAAATGTATGCAGAAGGGGGAAATTCAGTGCTCAAAATGAAAGAAAACCGCTCTATTTATAGCCAAAGGTTAATTTCCACTATAGCAAAGAAGCAGAACTCTGGATGTGAATTGTGTAATTTCAGCTTCTAAGCTTGTAAATGCTAATTAGGTCTATGAAATTGCATCGATCGCTCGTAAGGGAAGTAACACTAGCATGTACCGTTGGAAAGTAATGCTCATCGGTAGTATTTTACAAACATACTGCTTACATGAATAACTGACAATAAATATGATCACAAAGAACATACATGTGTTGAAATTTAATTTGAGAAATACCTATCGAAGCTTGAATGTTTGTCTTCCAGTAGGTCGGACTCTAGTTATGCAGCAATTTCAAATTATTGGCTCAACTCTTTCAATATTTGGGGCAAGTATAACTCGAAAACTTAAGTTTCTTTCTAGGTTAGAAAGAGCTCTGTATATAGGCACATTTTCCTTGTCTGAAGTAGAGGAAAAAAATGAGTTTCCTTCTTTCTCTATCTAGAAATGTACTAATTAAATATGGACGAAATAGGGATCATGAAATTATTTATTACGCTTTTGAATTATTTTTACCATAATTAATTACAAATTATTCCACTAGAAATTCGTAATTGCACGTTTCCATTTATGTTTTGAAATTTCTCATTAAACACTTATGTATTCTCCATATTAAGATTACAGAGTTTATGGATGTGGTGATACAACACTGGCAAGCAGATTTTACGGGCAACCCTTTCAGCATTTTTCACCATAAATTGAATAAAGTCAAGAGGGCATTAAGAATATGGAATAAAGAAAAAATTGGTAACATTTTTCAGGAAATCAGTACATTGGAGGACATAATTAGAGTGAAGGAAATTCAGTTTGAAGAAAGTCCCACAGGTGCAAACAGGGAACAACTCCAAAATGTCCAAGCGGAGTTTAAAAAGTATATGGAAAGAGAGGAAGAGTTTTGGAAGCAAAAGTCGGGAATGCAATGGTTTAAAAATGGTGAGAGAAATACCAAATTTTTTCATACTATAGTTAAAGGGAGAAGAAGCAGACTTCGGGTAACGAGAATTCAAAATGACGAAGGGGAATGGCTGGAGAATAAGGATGATATCGCAAAAGCTGCAGTTGAATTTTATAAAAAACAATTCACAAAGCAGGAAGATAGTAAGGATTTTGATATTTTAGAGAAACTTCCTGTAGTCATTACAGAGGAAGTGAATGAGAAGATGCAAGCTATTCCATCAAGAGAGGAAGTAAGAAATGCAGTGATGGGTTTGAACAAAGATAGTGAAGGTGGACCAGATGGGATGACAGGAGCCTTTTACCAACACACATGGGAGATTATTGGAGATGACATTGTCAATATGGTGAGGGCCTTTTTTGGGGGTGAAGAATTGCCTAGATATATTACTCATACGAACTTGGTCCTTTTGCCCAAAAATTGGTAGTAAATACCTTTTCAGACATGAGACCTATTTCGCTGAGTAATTTTGTAAACAAGATCTTTTCAAGAATAATCCATGACAGGATTAAAGGGGTGTTGCCATCTATAATATCTCCGGAGCAAGCAGGATTCGTGCAAGGAAGAAGCATAGCAGAGAATATTTTATTAGTCCAAGAGATCATCTCAGAGATCAGAAAGAGAGGTAAACCTCCTAATTTGGTGATCAAATTGGATATGATGAAAGCATATGATAGAGTAGAGTGGTTATATTTGACTAAAGTGCTACGAAAAATTGGTTTTAGGGAAAGAATTATAGATATGGTTTTCAGATTGGTAGGTAATAATTGGAATACAGTGCTGATGAATGGTCAACCCAAAGGTTTTTTTAAATCATCTAGAGGGCTAAAGCAGGGAGACCCATTATCACCAACTTTGTTTATACTGGTAGCGGAGATTTTGTCAAGAGCTTTAAATGAGTTGTTAAAAGATAAGAAGTTTAAACCATTTGGGATGCCTAGGGGAAGTTCGAGATTAAATCATTTGGCCTTTGTAGATGACATGATTATCCTTTGTAAGGCAGAGGTTGGAACTATGAAAATGGTTACAGATGTGTTGCAAAAATATGAGGAAGTTCCGGGACAAAAAGTTAACAAGGAGAAGAGTGCTATATATCTTCATCATAGTGTCTCCGGTGGTGACTCAATATTGGCAGAAATAGGGACTGGTATCTTGAGAAAAGAATTTCCTTTCACATATTTGGGATGCCCTATATTTTACAAGAGAAAGCAGAAATTATATTTTCAGCAAATGATACACAGAGTGGGGAATAAACTACAAGCTTGGAAGGGAAAGTTACTATCATATGGTAGGAGAGCTATTTTGATTAAACATATTTTACAAAGTACCACTGTTCACTGTTAATCAGTGATGAACCCTCCAGCAAATGTACTCAATCAAATCCAAAGTATGATGACCCAATTCTTTTGGAGTAGTTGTATTGGGGGAAGAGGAAGACATTGGGCAAGCTGGGATAAGCTTTGCCTACCACTGGATGAGGGAGGACTGGGATTCAGATTAATGAAGGATATCTCAATGGCTTTATTTTGTAAGTTACGGTGGAACTATAGAACCAAAAGTTCTAATTGGAAGGATTTCATGAACAATGAATATTGTAAGAATGCTAATTTTAATGAGGTTATGTGGAGGAAAGGTGGGGGTGGATCACAGGTGTGGAAAAAAATGCTAGAAGCACGAGAACTCATAGAACACCAAATTATAAGGAATATCAAGGAAGGATCAGTTAGTGTATGGCATGATAATTGGACTGGAATGGGTGACCTATACTCAATGATGGAA